>BSBK01012817.1:0-99926 GCA_027943335.1 Chamaecyparis obtusa
CTTCCTACATATTCTATTCCTATTAATTCTTTTGTTCCACCTCCTATTTATGCTTTAATTCCACCTCTTATATCCTACAAACACCCTGAAACTTCTATCTCTCAACCTAGTCTGGTTCCTTCCATTCTTCCTCTTAAAGAAGAAAAGGATTTGATGTTGATTGATCCTAAACCACCTCACCTTTCAAACAAAACAAAATGTAACTATAGTACCTATGATTGCCACCATAGATATTGTGGTAAGTTCCATGAGCTTGATTCCAAAAACCTTTCCTCCCCTAAGACACCTTTTGATGATTTGTTTCCCTTTGACCAACCTATGGCGCAAGGGAGGAAGTAAATCTAAAGAAGATGAAATTACATAAGCATGATGATTCTATTAATATTAGAGATTATCTTGTGATTAAATTAGATGAATAAGATATTGTTGATGATGATACTTATAATGTTTCAAATAAAAATGATGTTAATGCTAATGATCCTGATGATATGTATGATCTTATTGATATTAATCATGATTTACTTGCTAGATTTGAAAAACAATTATCCCTAGTTCCTAGTAAAAAACAAAGTGACTCATCATTTGAACATGGTACTTGTTTGGAACTTGTAATAGCTCCATTTACCATGATCAATGTTTCTCCTCTTGCATGTTATCCACCTTTCATAAATAGTACAAACCAAGATAGGGGATAGGTAGTATGCTTGACTAGATCCTCATGTACAATGGACTCATTTGTGTGTTTTCCTTGTTGTGTTGCGCTTCATGTTGTACATGTTCTATTTTTAGTAAATGTTCCTTTGTGTTGTTTGATTGAGAATGACACAAAGTGAACTAGCTACCATTGTTTTGGGTGTCTTCAATGTCAACCCAAAAATACTTATATATCTTATAAGATCTTTCATTGTGCTCATAGTTATACTTCTTTGAGAGAATGATGTCAATTTATTTTGATATAATTATTGATATAAATGAGTTATCATATGATCATACTAATCCTAGAGTTAGTATATCCATTTCGTTCTCTCTTTGTCATGTGTTTCATTTCCCTTGTCTTATCCTTGCTTGGGGCATCTCATAGTGAAAATGTCTCTTGGGGTGCATGTATGCTCTGTTAAAGTCATTGCTCATATTAAGGCATTTATAATTGCTTTAACATGAGGGCATACAATCCACTCCTTTTTTTTATACATAAACACACATAATGATTTGATGCATGCTCTTATGCAGATGGTTGAGGAGACAATATTTTCCTTGGGTTCATCCTTACATTAAATTATCATGCCTAGTGCATTATTCAATGGATCCCTTTGGAGACCTACACTTTCATTAGAATTGATTTGTCTTTTATGAATCCCTTAATAGAGAAAAATCTTTCCTTAAGGAGTTATCCTCTTATGGTGGATTTCGTAGAGGACAATGCTTCACTTGGTTATCCTTTTTTGATGGGTTGAATAGCATCAAATAGCTTGCTAGACCTTGAATTCCATATTTTGCAGGTTCACACGGTACATAGTATGTAAAAACCTTATTAGGATATTTGTTCATATCTCTCTCTCTCTCTCTCTCTCTCTAAATGTTTTGAGTGTTTCCTCTTTTATCTTCCTTTTGGACTTGAGGAGAAACTAAATCACTTGGGGGCTTGGTGTCTCCTTGTCTCCTTAACCTTGATAAAAATTTTCTAATGCATTGGTCTACTTTACAGTGAGAATGAGGTAGTCTCATACTCCCACTAAATTGGGCCTAAATGTATTATCCTAAATTATAAGCACCTATAATTAGATTCTTAATTAGGCTCCATTTTAGCATTCTTAGGATTTCATGTCCATTATGCTTGATCTAACAATCTACTACCTTTATTTTTGGCACCCTTTCCTCCTTCCCAATTCCCAATTAAAATTTGGGCCTCTTTTGGTAGGAGGAGGATGCCTTGGAAATCATCTTCTTGGGAAGAGGACACCCAAGGCATCCTCTTCCTTGAGGTTTGGCCCCAAATTCAAACTGGGGGTCTATCTCTTGAAATTAGCAAGATATCTAGATCCATATTGGTCTCCTTCACTTTTTTAGCTCCAAAATTTTATGAGAGGTATGAAAGAAACATATCTCACCTCATTTTGGTATCCATGATAAATATTTCATGTTCTCTCCTACAATTTTGCATCCAAGCATTCAAGATCAAGATTTCAAGAATTCCTCAAGAATTTTAAGGCCTTTTGAAGGAAATCTTCTCCATTATAGAAATCTTCTCTCCCATGATGTCTGAGTAGAGGAGTTCTCAATCAAGAAAGGAGATCCTTTTTCCATCTATATCATGCATTCATCCATCCATTCTTCAAGGAAAGAGTCCATCAAGCATAACAAAATTGAAGATCTTTGAGGAGTATTAAAAAATCCATGCATTTGTGAAAGGCATCGTTATTCTTTCTTACATTCAAAGGTTCAAAGTCAATATAAAACTACAATCAAGTGACATAAAATCATCTTCATAGACATCACGATCTCAATAATGGTTTATGGAGATATATAAATTTATAAGGTAGACCTAATATTTACCTTTACATTTACATACTTTTCTTTCATGTGATTTCAATTCTATTTCAAAGATGATACCTCAACCAAGGCTTGACCAAGGAAAACCCCTTTCAAACTAAAATTTTCCTTTTTTTTATGTACAAGAATAGGTGGAAAGCCTACCATTTTAGATCTGAAAAGTACAAGATCTGACAGACAAAACACAACTAATTTCAACTGAAAATGCTAGGAATAGGATGATTTTTGTAACCTCTTCCTGAGAATAGGATGCCTAGGCTGACCTCTTCCTTGCAAATCAACTTAGAAGTAAAACTGGTCAATACTGTTATCTGGTTATTTTTTCAAGTACCTGCAAGCATGTAACTATTTTTTGTTAGTCTGTGTATACTAAAACTTGTAATTTTGGATCATTTAGGACCTTCTATCTTGCATTAGTCAATCATTTTGCATCTACCCAATTCTCATATATTCCACAAATAGTGAAGGATCATTGCCCACTTAGTGATTAAGTCCTACTTGAGTCTAGTGTGTCATCTTACTTTTGATAGTAAAATCAAAGGAGAATAATTTAGGTGTTGTACTACAGAACCATTCTAGAACCCCTTATTGTTTTCCTAATCAAATATCATCTTTTCCTTATTGTACAAGTTAAAAATGTTCTTTTTATAAAAAAAGTGTTAAGTAGATAAATAATAAGGTCTAAAGCTAATGTTCATGTTCCCCTCTTCCATAAAGATATGCATCACTTAGTTATCAAAAGTGCATTATTGTATAGCATAATAGAAGGAGTCTCTATGCACCTCCCATAAATGATTACAAAAAAAAAGATTGGTTATGGACATCCATCTCCTCTTTTGCTTTCCCTTGGAGGACTACACCTTGTTGTTTAGTTCCAACACCTAGCTTGTTATCTTGGCCACCATCGCTAGGTTTCCATCTTTCTCGTTGTTGCAAAAGTATGAAAGAAATATTAAAACCATGATCTATAATAATTGTTTTTTTAATGTTCATGCTAAGGTTAGGGTTAATTGGTTTATTTTGAAAGAATAAAAGATGTATGTTGGGTAACTTTGTGTAAAGTGGTCCTTTTGGGGGAAATGAATGAGGGAATGACTTTAGTGATGTTCACGAGATGAAATACTCTCAAGGATTGAGTATAAAAACCTTATGTTATCTTCATTCTCATTTTGATGTCGGATCTCCTACCATGAATCTTGACTAGGAAGCTAATAGTTTGGCCAGTCCCATCTTCATCAAATAAATGGTGCATGTTTCCAACTTTCCAACCTTGACACTATTTTCATAATGAGTACACATATTGTCATAAGCTATGGATTGAACCATAATAAAGTGTCATTCTATCTCTAGCACACACTTTTTGCAAAATATGCAAGTTCTTTCTTCCTAAACTTCCTTGGGCATCTTCCAACTATCAGTGCCATATCTAAAATGATCCAATATCATATTCAATTGTGAAAATAACAACATTTTCCTTCCTTTAATATTACCCCTAAATATGTTTTATTCACGATGATGCTAAGTTGGATTAAACTCTTTGATGTAGTATGATTTTTAACCATGATTGGCATGAGCCCATATTTAAGGATTAGACATTTGGTCATGTGGTGTCCTACAATTACGACTCTGTGATTATTTGAACTATATGAAATTTGAATCACACTAATATAATTTTAATACTGCCCCTAAATATGTTTTATTCATGATGATGCCAAGTTGGGTTAAACGCTTTGATGTAGTATGATTTTTAACCATGATTGGCATGAGCCCATATAAGAATTAGACATTCGGTCATGTGGTGTTCTGTGATTATTTGAACTATATGAAATTTGAATCACACTAATATAATTCCAAAATAATATTAAGCTAATTAACATTGAGATTAAAATTTATATTCTATTATAAATGTTATGATTTGAAATAGAAGTTATAATAATATAATATTAACATCAATTTTTTTGAATCTCTTATTCATCAATTACGTACTCTTCTTTTCAATTTGAATAAAATTAAATAACTTGCCACTTAAAAAAAGTAAAAATAAAGATTAAGATTCTTATTTAACAAATTTCATTGAATACTATTATCACATTTTGAATAATATTCTTATATGCCTTAACCCTAGATCTGTATGTTAATTTGTCCACTCTCTACAAAATATTTTAGTTTATGTTATATTCTAGAACCAAAATCCATATTAAATATCAAACTAGATGTAATATGTGGCAATGAGATGAACACAAGATTTACATCTCAGGAGAGAATTGGAAGGCGGACATCATCCTGGCCCGGGAGGAGGCAACGGTGGTCTTAGTGGAGGAAACAACAGAATTTACTTTTCTTACTAGTCCTCGCAAAGGCAGTCCAGGAAATTATTATTTTCATTTTTTATTTTTGTTAAGTACGTTCTCTAATGTTCAAGCATATTTAAATCTTCAAAATTGTGAAAAATATACATTGTTAACTTGATTATATTGGCTGATACTTATTTCTTTCGAGCAGAATTTCTAATTTGTGGAAAGCTGTAAAGAATAAATAAATTGATAAAATTTCTTCATATGTAAAGAGGGACCAAAAAGAGAAAAACTACCATTTTTTTTCATTAACAAATATTTTAGTTTAGACGCTCATAAAATTGATATATTTTTTAATTTATGAAATATTTTATAGTTTGTAGAAAATAAAATTATAATAGATGTGAAATATGTTATATTGGCTATTAGATGCATCATAGATGCACAAATATCCTAATTCTCATTCATTACTATTGAAAACTACATACAAATAAAAATTTAACAAATAGAAAGCCATCCACCAAGGTTCAAACCTTTGAAGGCCTGTTTGGGCGAGGTTTGACACTTGGGTGAATTCGACAAATAGGATCCCTTAGTTGCGAGATGCCAACATCTATGCACACTGACATGTTTCCAATTTTTTTATAAACAAATAACTGTATAATTTTTTTTTGAAATCTATTCTATTTATCTAAAAAATGTAAGAAATGTCAATTATGTAGTATTATTTATAAAATAGATGAAAATGAGGAACATGAGAGAAATAAAACTTCAATACAAAATATTCATTCAAAATGAGATATGACTCCTTAAAAGATTACCTCTTAGTATATTTAAGGTTAGAATCAGGGTATGGTTAGGCTTAATGTAAGAGTTAGGGTTATCTCTACAATTATAGATAGTTAGGGTTGGTAATTGGTTTATAGTTAGGATTGCAATTAGGGTTCAATTTAACATAAAAATATAAAATATTTATTAGAATTGGGTTTAGGGTTAGCTTTATGATCAAGATTAGGGTTATGGTTAGAATTGTAGTAACAATTAGCACATAGTTAGAGTTAGAATTAAGGTAAGTGTACACATAAAATTGTGATTAGGGTTGGTTTTACAATCAGAGTTTGGGTTAAGATTAGAATTATATTTAAAATTAATATATAGCTAGAATTATAATTAGGAGTGTGATGAAGTCTACAATTAGAATTACAACTATAATTAGGGTAGAAAAAATGTTGCATTTAAAAGCTTTGTCAAGGAATATGTACAAAGATGAAATAACATAAAGACAAATAGAGTCATGAAGAAATGGTGACTAGAATTAATCAAATGAAGTAATGAAGTTACATACATAAGAAAATGATATAATTTGAATTTGATATTATTGAGAAAAAATAAGATAATCTTACCAACCACCACAAGCAACTACTTAGCCAATTAAATATGCCACCTAAGCATGATGATACCTAAATGACACCTAAGAAAGATTACACCAACACCCCTTCCTTAAGAAAAGTGGGTCCTAGCATCAAAACCTAATAAGTCCACCACCCAAGTAAAATGCACTCATGAAAAAGATGTACCCAAGTAAAATGCACTCATGAAGAAGATGTAAAAACGTTGTGAAAAAATACTCTACCCTAAATGAAGATAGAGAATGCTCTAAAAAATGAGAAGTACACAACTCCATATGAAGAAACAAGAAAGGAGGAAAACAGCTATGCAACTCCTCTCCCCATGAAGAACCCTTGTAGTGATTCCAGATGCATAATAATAAATGTTGAACATGATCCAAGGCCAGTGAATTAAAAATCAATAAATGCACAAATAAATGGCTTTGGTAAATATTTGATTTTTTTGATCTCTTAAGATATTTTACTACATCACCGCTTTCTAATCACTTCCTTACATTGTCTAAGCTGCATAAAGAATTAATAAATACATTTCATTACAAACAAATTTATATGCACAGTTGTTGCAATAAAGACCGGTTTGAAGATTTATACAGACGAGTCCATATCCAAACCGATTAGAGCAGACACAACAGTTTGAAGGAGTAAATACATTCTTTGACAGAACAAATACCAGAAGTAACTACTCATTGATCATTTTCTGTATTGACCGTGTGCAAAAAACTATTATATTCCTTCCATGTAAGTTAAAATCAATGCTTGAACTTTACCAACGATGCTATTACTACCATGTACTATATCTTCTATTTTTTTTCATACCATGTTTATGCATAGTGAAAAGTATGAAATTTATTTTTTAATATTATTATGATTTCTTTCATTGTAAATTTTAGAAATTGTTATGCTTTGTATAAGTTATAACAAATTCCAGAGATACTAAATTTGAAGGAATAAATGTTCTGCTAAAAAGAATATGAAAAGATTTCAAAAGTCGAGTATAGTTCTTTAATGTGTTTCAAAGAAACTTGTGCTAGCTTCTGCCAATAATACATATTTATTAGGTAAATATATATTGTTATAGTTGTTTCGATGTGCTTTCTTTTTAGAAATCATTGCAACATGTTAAGAATTTAATAGCTGGCAAATGTTATAAATCTTTTATTGAAAAATAGGTACAATTGTAGTTACAATAGGTACATAGGTAGATTTAAAATCAGGGTAAGTGTACACATAGAATTGTGAGTAGAGTTGGTTTTACAATCAAAGTTTGGGTTAAGATTAGAATTATAGTTGAAATTAATATATAGATAGAATCATAATTAGGAGTGTGATCACGCCTACAATTATAATGATTATAATTAGAATAAAAAAATGTTGCATTTAAAAGTTTTGCCAAGGAATATTGTGCAACGATGAAACAACATAAATACAAATAAAATCATGAAGAAATAATGACTAGAGTTAATCAAATGAAGTAATGAGGTTACATACGTAGAAAATGATAAGATTTGATATTGATATTATTGAGGGAAAATATGGTAAGCATAAATTAAACTACATTAAACTACTTAGCATAAATTAAGGTAGAACTCTTCTCATAATATAGATTTTAGGGTTTTGGATGTGTCACCTTAGCTAAATTTTTTTCAACAAATTAGTTAAATATAGATTCTTTAAACATAGTTGGGAGTTTTGTGTTAAGTGTAATTCAAACAATGAAAACAAGTCTTACATATCAAAGATAAAAAAAATGTTGGCATACACCAATTGTCCATTTCTCTCACAATGCAAGAATTTTAGATTACTAATTATTCACCTCATCCATATTACATAATATACTTAGTTTATCTTATACAACTGTCCATTTTATTTTTAATATCATTTTATGCATCAATACTTATCATTTAGTTTCAACTTGTGAAAATAAATGTAAATGTTGTTTATCACATTATTTGTACTAATTACTAACAAGCTTCAACTACTTCCGTCCTGCAAGTATTTCTCTAAAATTTAGATTTATATCAGATTTCAATATCAGTTTATGAATCAATAGTTATCATTCAATTTCAACTTATAAAAATAAAATGTAGATGTTGTTGTTCTTCACTTTATTTGTACTCATTGCTACTAAGCTTCAACTACTTCCATTGTGCAACTATTTTCCTAAACTTTGGATTCATATGAAGCTCCAATATCATATGCACCAATAGTTATCATTCAATTTCAACCTATTAAAATAAAATGTAGTTATTGTTCATCACTTTATTTGTACTCATTGCTAACAAGGTTCAACTGCTTCCCTAAAATTAAAATTTAGATTTATATTAGACTCCAGATTGAAGAAAACAAGAAATACTTATCATTGATCTCTTCTCATTTGCACCAAAAATATATTATTTTTACATTATCATTTTACCCTATGGAAAAACTCTCTTCCTAGATCGTTGGACACCGGGTCATACAAAAAACATTTTAAGCTATCCTAAAACTTTATGTCGGATGTGCTAAATTGAAGGATAAAATGAAATGGTATTGCTTGAAAATCTAGTGTATATAAGTGAATGGAATAAACAAAATGTAATTTACGGTTCTATGTGAAGAATCTAAGCACTACAATGAAATGCAACCACATCATTTAATATTTAACTTTTGCAATTGTTGTTGCAAACATCAATATAGAATTGAAAAATAATTTATTTATTTTTCCACACTAGGCTAGGCAATAATAAGATTTTTATTTCTTATTTTGCTCACATTTATAGCTTCTCAAACACCGAGCAAATAAAATGGTGTTGTAATATATGATTGTAGAACAAATGAATTATCCTCTTACTACCATAATTTTTCTTAGGTTTGTTTAAAAAGATAAATAATTGTTAAGAACATATTTTGAAAGATGAAGTGTTGATCTTGTTATAATTTAAGTTTACAAACAGAAAATTGTATTTTGTTGCTGAAAATCTAGATAAAATATTGACTGGAAGAAAATAAAATTTTATTAAAATTTATTTAAAAAATATATTTTTGAATGATTTCAATGCTAATTAATTTACATGTTTGAACAATTTAAATAATTTAAATTTGAATAAACTTTACTTATATATTTGAAAATTTGTGTAAAATTGAGAGATATATTTACTTATAGAATTCTCACTTAAAAAATATTTACAATCCAAAATGTTGTAGATCTTTCTTTCAATTGACTACAAACAAATATGTAATTTAAATATTTTTCTATTATTTCACAAAATATTTTAACTTACAAATAAGTTCCTATCAACATTAACTTACAAATAAGTTCCTATCCACATAATCCTTGCACCTCCTTTCATACAAATAATAATTTATGTTATATTATAACCAAAATTTATATTAAAATATTAAAATAGATAAAATGATAACAAGTCATCGTCAAATTCGTTGATTATTGTTAGGTCTTTCAGAGACTCAGGGCCCTTGACAATTGATTATTATAATTACATGTAAAATAATATTTTGGTGTTTGAAAATCAAGGCATAGTAAACCCTAAAGCCTGACAGGTCAAAACTGGCACACACGTCAGCCCTTGAAAAACAGCTAGTTTGAAGGATCCATAGTTTGAAACATTCCAAGTAGTTGAAAATCCCGGTAATGACTTTCCACGTCCAGAGATGAACTTATTGTTTTTCTATATATACGATTCTCCATTGACAGAATGAATAACAATATATGAAAAATCCCATCACATTTCTTTCAGAGCAGAATGGCCAGGCGCTCTGCCCTCATTTTTTTGGTAATGTTGGCATTAATACTTCTATCGGACTGCCGTCTCCTAATTGGTAATTCTTTTATTTTGCTTGCTCTGCAACTTCTTATGCATCGAATGGTTATTATGACGGTGTACTGATATCATTTTGATGACTGTATTGCATATGCAGAGTCTGATACTATCGGTGCAGGAAATATGAAGTTGACAGAGGAGGAGAAAAACTTAAAGGTTTTACATACCATGAGCGTGAATTCCAATATAAGCCCAGTTTTTTCACGTCATATGTATTTAAGAATAGGAAAGCATTCTTGCAGAGAAAATAACTCAATTCCTTATGGTGTATTTTGTGATGAAATAGGTGGCAATGAGACGAACAGAAGATTTACTTCTGAGGAGAGAATTGGAAGGCGGGCATCATCCTGGCCCGGGAGGAGGCCAGGGTCAAGGGTGAATAAATAAATATATCGTACACGTGTTCTCGGTCGTAGTGGAGGAAACAACCAAATTTACTTTTCTTACTAGTCCTCGCAAAGGAAGTCCAGGAAATTATTATTTTCATTTTGTATTTTTGTTATGTACGTTCTCTAATGTTCAAATGTTCAATCATTTTTCTCTCTGTGATGTTTTTTTTTTTTTTTGTGGCTGTAGGTTGCTGACCAGTCTTTTGTCATGATTGTTTTAGTTGATTTTATTACAATTGTTCATTGTAAATTTATTGTTTTTATCTAATAAAAATTGTGAAAATATACATTATTAAAGATTATATTAACTGATACATATTTCTTTCTAACAGACTTTATAATTTGTTGAAAGTTGGAGAGAATAAAAAATTGATATAATCTCTGCATGTGGAAAGAGGGAACAAAAGAAGAGCAAAATTACTATTTTTTCATTAACAAATATTTAATTTTAGACGCTCATAAAATTGATATTTTTTTGAACTTATGAAATCTTTTATAATTATAGAAAGCAAAATTTTAATAGATGCGAATTATGCTATATTGGTGATGTAAAACATATGCATGAATAAACTTTCTTGAGGTATTGTATCTCATGAATGTCATACCTTATGTCCATGTTAATTGTCCTTAATATGTGATTTATTCTACTTCTCAAGAGTGTCTTTAAAGAGAGATAAAATCTTGACTTTCAATCATATACTCTAATTTTTCATTTATCATATTTTAATTTATTAAATTTTTAACTACGTCTATTATTTTGTAATAATTAAATAACATTAATGATTTCATTAGTATAATTATTTATTTTAATCTAATTATCCATTAGCTAAATATTAATATTTACCATATATTAATCTTGTCAAGTTATCTATTCAATTAAAAGTAGTTAACAAAATAATAAATTTGGTTAACTCACTATTGACAATCCAAAAGATTTGGCCATCCAAAGATCACAAATCAAATAATAATAATTATAAAAATAAATTGACTACATAGACATCACTACCCATTTTGTAAATTGATTGATCCCTTTGCACATAACATCTATGAATTGTGGTTCCAAATCAATATCTTGTACTAGATCTCCTCTAGTCAATTTCCTCCTGATATCTCTTTTGATAGGTAAATAGTTTGATTTATTTATAATAAAATGATTTACATCGAGTATCACAATCTGAAAGTTGAAACTATTATCCAAAATAGAATGTATGCAACCCCCAACACCAAAATCCACCTATGGCTACCCACATAAATTTTACATGTCAGATATCAACAACCATATATCTTCAAAAAATGAAGTTGTAACTCGGTACCCAAAAACAAAATTGGGGTCTACCACCATATATAGAATTTTGTAAAATTAAAAAAAAATGACCAAAGGACCGAATGGACTACACAAAAGGATTTGAGGGACCTAGTCCTATAGGAACCACCCTCTGTGCATGGTTCCTAGCTACACCTCCCTTGCCTCTGTAATTTTGCATTCCATCATTTTTATTGCCTTGACCACCACCTCACCGTGCAACTCGCCCTCATCCTCTATGTCCTCTTCTTGGTCAAGTCCTCCTCCTATGTTGCACTACTCTTTGATCATCCCGAGGAGGCCTCCAATAATCTACAATTTGATGTGTGAGGGTGGATTTTTAAAAGTTTCCCTTGGCCAAGACAGAGGCAATCATACACTCCCAATCCTCCGTGTATAGGCACATTACTCGCCACATGGCCCTGGGTTTAATTTTCCTTTTAACCCTATTTTGAGCAATGTGGTAGAACAAAAATGGATGGAGATGAACATGGTACCCAGGGACATGGATCCAAATTTCTCCCTGAGTGCAAAATCCTATCCCTAGTTGAGCAATGTAGAGGAATTTTTCAAGATTTTGCCTCCACTCTTCATGTACACACCTCATCACCACTCTGTGAACCATCTCAATATTGCTAAATTCAAGTCTCCATACACAAAAAAAGGAGGATATATTGGTATTGATCCTCCATTTGTATTCTGCTTAAAGGAAATCGATTGCAAAAAACCCTCGCACCATCATGGGGAAGAAGGGGTCATCATTTATGAACAAATTTTTAAGTCTCTTCCTCATTACTTTCTCCCAAAATTCCATTTGTGGTTTGGTAGTACCAAGCTTGAAGCTAGACTCCATTCTCCACCTGATCTATGAACTTCTCCCAACTCCAATGAAAAAAAATAAGTTGTTTGGAGCTTTTTGATTGAGGAAGTAAATGCTCATATGGTGTGTGCAATTACTTGTCATCCTTTAAAATTTTTCAAGAATCCCACCACCTTTCAAAAAATAATTTTGCATACTATACACACAAGTCACAACTTCTGTCCATTTGATCGAAATCAATAGATGCCATCATTACTTTGTAGCCAAGTCACATCCAAAAGTAGACAAGCTATGTCATCTTCCACCAAGATGTTGGGGTGGCATTTGTGTTCCCAACTTGTAAAGTGTGTCAACAACCACATTCCCTTCACAGTATACATGGGAAAATTTAAAATTGGCAAATTCGGCTAATTTCCTCTTGATTATGGTTATGACCTTATCAATTTTTCATACTTGGGATTTGCCTTTGGAGATTGCATTCACAATTATCTAGGAATGGCCTTCCAAGTGAAGTTGTTCCACCTTCAATTGCTTGGCCAATTCAACAACCAGTAACATGGCTTTGTTCTCCACTTCATTATTGGTCCCATCCTCCATCCTTTTGGATATAGTTGCAAGGATGTGCCTTGCACTATCTCTTACAACAAAACTAGCTCTAGAAGGGTCTGAGATTCTCTTCGAAGCGCCATTGAAACTTACTTTCACCCACCCATCAGAAGAGGACAACCAAACAATCTCATATCTTTTCTATTGAGATAGATCAACATGAGAGAGCCCATTAATGGGCCTATTTCCTCCTAATATTTTATAACTAGATCTTAATCATCATTTCCTTTCAGTCCTAAATTGATCAGGAAGATATTATTTAAGCTAGGAACACATATTTAAGTGTTAGCTCAAGAGAATATTCATTTATTAATCAATTAAATTTTTTCATGTTTTGAAAATTAAGTAAAAATAGGTTTTATAGGCACTTGAAACCTGAAGAGTTAAAGATACAGAAAATTCATTGAGAACAACTAAAAAGAACAACTATAACGACAAAGGGGGACAAAGAACACCCCAAACAACCACCATTGAAAAAAATAGGAAACCAAAATGAAAGGAATTAGAAAAACAAACTAGGAGCTACCATCCTCAGATTCTGGATGGAATCTTCCATCTTCTTCTCCAGCTCTGTCATTTGCTTCAGGTTCTCCTTGAGACCTTTGATCTCCTTACTGGAAGAAGTGTCCTGACTCTTTCTCATATTAAATTTCTTCTTTTTTTTTTATTTTTGGTAAAAATAGGTTTTATGGGGACCCGAAACCCCTTACAAAGCTTACAAAAAAGGAATAAGCATTAAGATCACTGAACTGAAATAGGGCTGGAAACCAGCCCGCTAAACTGAGAACCAACACAAAAAACAAAAAACTAGGATTTGGAAACAACACCCAGCAACAAAAAAAACTTTAAAACTAAAATAGCAAGGGAACAGGGGACCAAGAGGACCTAGGGGAACTCAAGACGAGTTCCCTCCACCTCTTTCTTGGCCTCTAACACCTTCTTGATGGCCGCATTAAAATCAGAGAGTTCTAGGATCGTGTCATTGACCTTCTTTCTTTTTGTCGACCATGTGCGCTTGCCAAAACTAGCATCACCCACGTCCTCTTTATCATCTTCAAGCTTCATGGTAGGAGACCCAACATCCAGCTCCACCTTTATTAAATTTCTTCATGTTATAATAATGAGTTTTCATTATTAATTTTAATTGTTAATTCTATTATGATATTTCTATCAAGATTCAACTATGTATTTTTTGAGTTATACTCATTAAACCATGTTTCGTAACTACATATTCATAAGAACTCATCTCTTCTGAGATTGAATGGTACACCTAGCACTTATTACAACCAGGTCATGCATAAAAAGGTGAAACATTGGGCCTTCTTGTGATTACACCCATCCTCTTACTACTCCAACTCAAGTGCAATTAACCATGTAGCTTACTTAAAGGTTAGGAAAAGATAGCTTAATTAACAATGTAGCCAACACAAGCTCTTTTAACCATATAATTTTCTTTAATTTTAAGAACACTTTTCTTGCTACCACATTTACAAATCCTTCAAGAAGTGTTGTCCTATGAATTATTTATATTATAGATCCCATTTAGGTCATAATTTGATATGAAGAAGATATTTTCCACAAAATACCAATTTATGTTATTGCTGTTAAGATTCAACTATGTAGTTTTTATTCAAACTCATTGCCCTATATTTCATGATTATTGAATTAGAAAAACCCATTTCTCAAAATAATAAAATGTACACTTCACACTTAGTGCATCTATGTGATTCTTGGTACACTTAGCACTCATTGCATCTAGGTCATTATCATAGAGGTGAAGCATTGGGCCTTCCCAAGTTCTCATCCATCATAGTAGTACTCCAACTCAAACAAAACTAGACATAAAGTTTACTTAAATGCTAATTTTATTTTAATTCTCCTAGTTACATCCATTTTTCATTCTATTCAGCACCTTCAAAGAGATCGCATAATAATATTGATATTTTCATTACATGTTTCTCACAATATTGTTCATTAAGAAAGGATAATATTTTCATATTATATTTCAACTTTGAGTGTCCCCTTGATGATATTAGTGGGATCCAGCTTATTCAAATTTAATATAAGGGTTAGCCTTAAGTGTTGGTAAATGTTAACACAAGTGAGGAAATTGAAGCATTAAAATTCATAGTAATGAATTTTATTTATTTAGAGTGTCTAAGCAGTCATCAATCTTGGAATATTAAAAGATTTTCATCATAAAGGAAATACTTATATGGAAGGAAAACTTGTGGAGAAAAGAACATTAAAATGCTAGAAGTTATCAAGCTCTATCTTTTAGAGAGTGAAAATGAAAATCATAGTTTTTTTTATCTATTAACAAAATATCCATTTGGAGATTTCCTATGATCATTTAGTAAATTTCCCTCATGTCTAAGGACTCTTCTATATTATTTTAATGAACCACCAAGATTTGTACTTCTTTTCTTAAGAATACTTAAAATATGGAGTCACCAATTAGGGTTTTGAATCCTTCCAAACTATTTTGGATTATATTCATATAGACATGAGATACAATTTATGCTTCAATGATGAGCTTTAAATCTTAGAAAAATATTTGAAATAGTATCTAGATATACTATTTAAGATATGGCTTACTCTCTCCAAATTTCCATTGTGATGGTAACTCTTAATGAAGGATGAGCTTAATAGCTTTGGGCTGATTTCTAGAATGTTAGGCAATATAATCAACCAATCTTTGTTGAAAGCTTTCTCAAGACATTGTTTGGTGTGTTGTCTATTCAATTTTAATTTTAATTTTCAATTGATTCATTTGGGAGTCTTTAATCATTGTCCTTTTACCAAATCCTTGAAATTATATATGATACACTATTATGTTGTTCCAAACATCACATACTTAGATTATAAATTGTAATTTAACCAAACCCTTTAGTCTTAATGATGGAATATGGATGAAGTGACTGAGAGGGGGGGGGGTGAATCAGTCAACCATAAAACACTTCATAATTATTTCTTTCCAGATCCCTTAGGATATCTTAATGAATATTATCTGTTTAAACACTCGGTAAATAGATTGTAGTAACTTTGAAGATGCAGAAAGTATTAGCAAAATTATCTTTAGATATTCATCAGCACTTGTATATGATTAAGATAGCAATTAAGAACACAAGAGACACAAGATTTAACGTGGAAACCCAATATGGGAAAAACCACCAATGTATCTAAATACTGATTTTCACTTTTCTGAAGTGATGCCCAGTTAGAAGCCAACCCGGTAAAAGGTTACAAAACACACTGTTAGGTGTGACCTTGTTAGAGGATTTAATCACCCTGCTAGGAGTGGCCTGGTAAGAGGTCTTGAGAACAATTCAATGGAATTGTCACCTTGTTAGAGGATTTACAATATGGCTGTTAAACCAACTCGGTTAAGAGATTTAGAATTCACTGTTACAATGATAAGAAGGTAACAATGAAAATGACCTGTATAATAATGCAACTACCTTGCTGATTACAGATCTCTGTTCTGCATAAGTCTGATCCTTCCTGATCTAATATATCTCTTCTGCACCTCAAGGATATCTGATCATCCTTCACAATTTCGCACACACCTTTTCTGCTTTCCTTCTATATATCTTCTGCTGTATATCCTGTTTATTTTCACATTTGACCTTTTATTTATATGATTTTAGATTTGTCAAATTGACATTACTTAGTATAACAGTCGGCTGAATTAAGAAAACTTTATTTGCAAAAATCCTTCAAGGGCCGACAGTGCTCGGTGATCATAACTTTCTACAATCTTTCAGAGACCGAGGGAACTCGGTAAACACTGACAATCCTTTACCTTTGATAACTGACTGAACTCGGTAAATGCTAACTTTTCTTCGACAACCGACTGAACTTGGTAAATGCTAACTTTCTTTGACGACCGACTGAACTCGGTAAATGCTAACTTTTCTTCGACAACCGAATGAACTCGGTAAATGCTAACTTTCTTTGACGACCGACTGAACTCGGTAAGCACTAATATTACTACCTGACAGACCGACTAAGCTCGGTAGGTACTGAATGCTGCGGACTATGACATAGTGTGACATCAAAGACAATACATAATTTGAGTAGCAATTTCCTTCAGACAATTGTTTCCAACAATCTCCCTCTTTGGCATTGATGGCAACACAATATGTCATAGCATAAGAAATTTGAAAGAACTAGCTCGGTTTAGATTCAAATCTCCCTCTGTCAGCAAACTTCTTGCTTCTTTCTTCTGACTATTTGAAAATTTCTTGAAGTAATAGCAAAGACATAGCAAACACTCCCTCTTTGACAACACATGCCAAAGACAATTCACATATTACCGGTGTAAACTAATGTACCTCAAGTACTGATTCATATGCAATGATTCCTTAAATATGCTACATCAACATGTTGATTTTCAATCATGTTCTGGTTGATGCATCACTAAAATTGTATTTAGTGAGCCTCGGATAGGGGAATGACCCCT
Organism: Chamaecyparis obtusa; assembly: GCA_027943335.1. Taxonomy (NCBI): domain Eukaryota; kingdom Viridiplantae; phylum Streptophyta; class Pinopsida; order Cupressales; family Cupressaceae; genus Chamaecyparis; species Chamaecyparis obtusa. Next base: position 17,655 of record BSBK01012817.1, read on the forward strand.
AACTTACCTCTTAGATACACAAATGCATCCTTAGGTAATGGTTTGGTGAAAATGTCTGCAATCTGCTCTTTTGTATGAATATATTCTAATCTGATTTCCTTGTCCTGCACCAATTATCTGACAAAGTGATATTTAATAGCAATGTGCTTGGTCGTGGAATGCATCACTGGATTCTTTGAAATGTTTATTGCACTAGTATTGTCACAAAATATAACAACTGGTTCTTTGATTTCAACCTTCATACCTTGTAATAACTGTTTAAACCAAACAATATTTGAACAATTTACTGCAGCAGCAACATATTCTGCTTCAGCTATGGATTGAGATGTCCAGTTTTGCTTTTTACTGGTCCAGGATACCAGTCTTTTTCCAAGAAAAAATGCTCCACCACTTGTACTTTTTCGGTCATCAATGTTCCCTGCCCAATCAGCATCAGTAAATACTTTTAAATCTAGATTGCCTCCAAATTTATACCACAAACCATATTCTTCAGTTCCTCTTAAGTATCTTAAGATTCTTTTGATTGCCATCATATGATTTTCCTTAGGTTTTGCTGAGAATCTAGCTACTATACCGACTGCTAAGGCAATATCAGGTCTTGTGTGTACTACATACTGCAATTTTCCAATCATAGATCGGTATAAGGTCTGATCAACATCTTTTGAATCATCATTTTTTGTAAGTTTCAGTCCAGTACACATGGGTGTACCAACTGGTTTTGAATCTTCCATACCAAACTTCTTAAGTATTTCCTTGATGTATTTAGATTGAGTAATGTATATACCATTCTTGCTTTGCTGAATTTGAAGACCAACAAAGAATTTTATTAAACCAAACATAGACATTTCAAATTCTTTGTTCATTTGCTCTGAAAATTCTTTGCACTGATCCTCATTCCCTATAAATATAGTATAATCTACAAATATTTCTGCCAATACAATTTTGTCATCCGGTCCTTCTTTAATATACAGATTGCTGTTATCATTGACTCTTTTGAAATTAATCTGAATCAAATAGTTATGGAGTCTTTCATACTATGCTCTAGGAGCTTGTTTCAAACCATACAATGCTTTGTGTAACCTGCAGACCATGTCCTTTTTATCTGGATCAACAAAACCTTCAGGTTGTTCAATGTAGACTTCTTCATCAAGAATTCCATTGAGAAATGTAGATTTTATATCCATCTGATATACCTTAAATCTTTTATGTGCTGCATAGGCAAGTAGAGTTCTTACACCTTCTAATCTTGCAACAGGAGCAAAAGTTTCTCCATAATCTATACCTTCTTCTTGAGAATAACCTTTACATACTAATCTAGCTTTGTTTCTAGATACTTGACCATCTTCATTTAGCTTATTCCTGAATACCCATTTTGTTCCAATTACATTCTTATCTTTAGGTCTAGGTACAAGAGTCCATGTTTTGTTCTTTTGTATTTGTTCTAATTCTTCATTCATAGCTTCAATCCAACTTTCATTTTCCAATGCATCTTTGATATTTCTAGGTTCAAAATCAGTAAGCAGACATGTACCTTTTAGCTTGCTTCTTGTCATAGTACCATCTGATTTGTTTTCAATGATTTGATTTGGTGTATGACGTCTTCTGACATATTTGGCTAGTGTAGGTTCCTTGCCTTTTGAATGATTCATGTTGTTGGCTTCTAGGATCTCTTCTTCAGATTGCTCGGGCTCGGTAGATATTTGCTCGGTAGCTTCAGGCTGAGACTCGGTTTGAATTTCTTCCTATGACTCGGTTTGAACTTCTTCTTGTGACTCGGTAACTGTGCTCGGCTCGGTAGATATAGTTTCCTCATTGATAGTTGTGTCTGCCAATGTTTCAGGTTCAATGTAAATGAATCTTCTGTAGTTTTCAGGTTCCCTTTTGCTTTCTTCTTCAGTCTTTTCTGCAAACTCATCAAATTTTACATGTATACTTTCTATGACTTTGTGAGTAGATAAGTTCAGACATTTGTATGCCTTGCTTCTGCTAGAATATCTTAAGAATATTCCTTCATCACTTTTCACATCAAATTTATTTCTTCTAGATTCTTTTAAGATATAACATTTTCTACCAAATACTTTCATGTAACTTACATTGGGTTTATAGCCATACCATAATTCATAAGGAGTTTTGAATGTGTCTTTCTTCAATTGTACTCGGTTCAAGGTATGAACTGCAGTGCTGATAGCTTCCTTCCAGTACTTTATAGCGATGTTCTTTTCTATCATTAGAGTCCTTGCACAATCCATAATAGATCTGTTTCTTCTTTCTGCTATTTCATTCTGTTCAAGAGTTCTAGGAGCTGATACCTGCCTTTTGATTCCTCTTTCAATGCAAAAGTTGTTAAAATCATGGGAGATGAATTCACCACCTCTGTCTGATCTTAAGCATTTCAATCTTTTCCCTGTTTCCTTTTCCACTCTTGCCAAATACCATTTGAACTTTTCAAATGCTTCTGACTTTTCTCTTAAATACATAACAGTGATCATTCTAGAATAATCATCAATGAAAAGAATAAAGAATTTATCTCCAGTATAGCTTTGTATTCCAATAGGTCCACATAAATTAGTATGCACAATTTTCAAAATTTCTGTAGACTGATAGTTCTTACTCTTAAAACTAGTTTTACTCATTTTGCCAATCTGACAATTCTTACATAGACCAGTATCAGGTTTCTTCAAAGTAGGAATGCCTCTAACCTTCTTGAATTTGCTTATTTTTATCATGTTATCAAAATTCACATGACATAACCTTTTGTGCCATAGCCAACTTTCTTCAATTTGAGCAACAAAACATGAATATTCACTGAGATCAAGATAAAATAAGTTACCTTTTGTTTGTTTGCCTGATCCAATGAGTTTTCCTTTTTCATCCAGCAGTCTTGCTTGACCATTCATGAATTCAACCTTGAAACCAGTATTGATTAGCTGTGCTACACTTAGAAGATTATGTTTTAGTCCTTCAACCCAATAAGCATTATCACATATGAGTTCTTTGGTTAATGAGATTCTTCCTTTTCCTTTTATACAACAAGGTTCATTGTTTCCAAATCTTACATTGCCACTATCACAGTCTTCTAGGTATTCAAATTTTGTCTTGTCACTAGTCATGTGGTGTGAACATCCACTGTCTATTATCCATATATCATCTTTGCTTATATGAGAAATAAGTGTCATCTTATCTTCATCATCATCAGATTCATCTTTTATAGCAATAAAGACAATTTCTTCTTCACTATCATCAGAATCTTTAGCCATAAAACATATTTTCTTACCTTTATCCTTGAATGATTTGAAATTCTTTTTGCCATAGTACTTGTGACTTCTCTTCTCTTCCTTTACCTGCTTGTTTGGGCACCTAGCTGCAATATGTCCAATTTCTTCACATGAAAAACAGATTAAAGGAGTTTTACCTTTATATTTACCTTTCCCTTTAGAGTACTTCTTTGCAAGTAATGCTTCTACAATTTCAAGATCACTATCAGAACTTTCTTCTGATACTTCTTCACTTTCTGATTGAACTTCTTTTATTTTCTTGTTTTTCTTTAGTGAAACCTTGGCCTCAAATGCTGACTCAATATTTTTGGAACTTGGAACATAGTTGTCATAGTTGTCTAGTTCAAAGGCTGTCAATCTTCCAACTAAAGCATCCAAAGTTATATTGTGGTTTGTTTCACATCTTCTTTCTTGAATAGCTGATACTCTTATTGCATAGATAGGGAGTAATGTTTTGAGTACCTTACTTATAACAGTTTCATCAGAGATTGTTCCTCCAGAAGCTCTAATTGCACTTACACTTTCTTTGATTCTTTCAACATATTTTGCAATGTTTTCATCTTCCTTCATATTCATCTTGTCAAACTGTCCTCTTAGGATTTCTGCTTTGGCTCTTTTCACATTTGCATCACCACCATATATTTTCTTCAGTGCCATCCACATTTCATATGCAGTAGTGCATTCTTTAATATCATCAAATTCTTCATAGCTGAGAGCAGATGCAATGTCTATCATCATAGTGCTATGAGTCTTTTTCTCTGCAATGTCTTCAACAGTTAATGCACCAGTAGGAACTGTGTATTCTTCATCAATGTATTTGCATCCTGAGTCACCAATGGAAGCCAGATGAAGTCGCATGAGACCTTGCCATGCTGAAAAGTTATCTCTGTTGAGCTTTGAAATTTCCCTCTTGTAAGACATCCTGATCTTTAGCTTAGGTCCTTGAAACCCTTCCTGCAAGCACCACAGGCTCTGATACCAATTGATGGAATATGGATGAAGTGACTGAGAGGGGGGGGTGAATCAGTCAACCATAAAACACTTCACAATTATTTCTTTCCAAATCCCTTAGGATATCTTAATGAATATTATCTGTTTAAACACTCGGTAAATAGATTGCAGTAACTTTGAAGATGCAGAAAGTATTAGCAAAATTATCTTTAGATATTCATCAACACTTGTATATGATTAAGATAGCAATTAAGAACACAAGAGACACAAGATTTAACGTGGAAACCCAATATGGGAAAAACCACCAATGTATCTAGATACTGATTTTTACTTTTTTGAAGTGATGTCCGGTTAGAAGCCAACCCGGTAAAAGGTTACAAAATAAACTGTTAGGTGTGACCTTGTTAGAGGATTTAATCACCCTGCTAGGAGTGGCCTGGTAAGAGGTCTTGAGAACAATTCAATGGAATTGTCACCTTGTTAGAAGATTTACAATATGGCTGTTAAACCAACTCGGTTAAGAGATTTAGAATTCACTGTTACAATGATAAGAAGGTAACAATGAAAATGACCTGTATAATAATGCAACTGCCTTGCTGATTACAGATCTCTGTTCTGCATAAGTCTGATCCTTCTTGATCGAATATATCTCTGCTGCACCTCAAGGATATCTGATCATCCTTCACAATTTCGTACACACCTTTTCTGCTTTCCTTCTATATATCTTCTGCTGTATATCCTGTTTATTTTCACATTTGACCTTTTATTTATATGATTTTAGATTTGTCAAATCGACATTACTTAGTATAACAGTCGGCTGAATTAAGAAAGCTTTATTTGCAAAAATCCTTCAAGGGCCGACAGTGCTTGGTGATCATAACTTTCTACAATCTTTCAGAGACCGAGGGAACTCGGTAAACACTGACAATCCTTTACCTTCGATAACTGACTGAACTCGGTAAATGCTAACTTTTCTTCGACAACCGATTGAACTCGGTAAATGCTAACTTTCTTTGACGACCGACTGAACTCGGTAAATGCTAACTTTTCTTCGACAACCGACTGAACTCGGTAAATGCTAACTTTCTTTGACGACCGATTGAACTCGGTAAGCACTAATATTACTGCCTGACAGACCGACTGAGCTCGGTAGGTACTGAATGCTGCGGACTATGATATAGTGTGACATCAAAGACAATACATAATTTGAGTAGCAATTTCCTTCAGACAATTGTTTCCAACACTTAAGCCATTATCTTGTCATATGATTCTTGATCTTAAGGTATTGACTTTAATTTCATAGAAGCTTTAGCAAGGTCTGACACTCTTTTAAATTGTAGATCGTTCAATATTTGAAAAGATAAAAACTATTCTTTATTTCTAAGGTATTTTATTGATATTCATTTCTCTAGTACATTTACTTAATGATATTTTATAATGAACATTCACATGAATATATATTTGCAGGCTAATTTTGTTTTACTTGAATTTCTCAAGTTGAAGGGCTTCTCCGTTACTAATGTAATGAATATTCTAAAGTTGTCAATAGTCTATAGATCTCTCTGCCTAATATGTGTTACTCATCTCTTTGACAATGTTAACTTGATTGTATGTATATATAGAGAATGTGATTATGATCATTGGATTCATATTATTCTTAGCCATCTAAATGCAAAACTCATTGTTACCATGCTTATGATTTATTCCAATCTTCCCATTCGCCTCTAATCTATTGTTGGTGTTGTGACCAATGTGCTATTGTACAACTAGAAAATTGCTAGTTCCATCGAATGACTATTGTAATTTATTCTTTCAAATAAAATACCTAACTAATTATCCATAAGAAATAATAATAATAATGGCATTACAAGTTGTAAAAGTCAAAGTTCAAACGGTGGAAGACAAGCCTAATAGCTAAGATTTGTCTCTTCATGCTTCTAAACCTAAAACTCTTAGGGCCCGTTTGGAACATGGCATATCGGCCGTAATTCCGGAATATCAATTTCAGAATATGGAATGCCATGTTTGTGTGCAACATCATAAGCAGGAATTGGAATTTTGAAATTTCAATTTTACCCACAAAATGGGCATTTCGTCTTCCACTTGAAAAGGTGGAATTAGAATATGGGGCTCGAATTCCGGTTTCAAATGCCAATTTTATCCAGTCTGTCGGGTCCGCTTGCATTAATATTATTTCACGTCCGCAATTTTCGAATTTTTTTTTACTGTTTTCCGTTCGCGAGGGTACCCGAGAACGATTGCGGATTATTTGATATCTTCGTCAACGTTTCTTTCGCGTGTGTTGATCAACATTATCATTAACTTAGGATTCGCTGTTCATATATAGAGAAGCTCCTGGACGGCATTGTCTCAAGTTTCAACAGAGCTTCTTTTGTTTAAATCTTAGGTCGCCCTGCGATTTCCTGTCATATTCTGGAGCTCTTTCTGTTCTTTCTCTGTTCGGAATTGTTGTGTACAAAGCCTGAAAAATTGTTAACAAATTATTCTGGAGCTCTCTCTGTGCTTTTTATGTTAGGGTTTGTTGTGTATAAAGCCTGGAATTTTTGTACAAATTATTTTGGAGATAGAGTTTTGTTGAAAAATAAAGCCCGGAAAAGCAGCCAAACGGCTCAGTCTATATTCGGGAAATCATTTTCAGAATATGTATCTTCCAGAATTGCAGCATATTCCAGAATTGATTATATCTGGCATTTGGTATTCCATGTTCCAAACGGGCCCTTAATACTTTGTAAATAATTTATAATGTATAATTTTAAAGCTAGCATTTCATAACGGCGAGGTATATATTTCATATTATCTTATCTTTTAATAATTATGCTGTATATGAAACTTTGTGTAAAATAAAAATAATATAAATCATTGACTCATTGAAGAAACCTGAAATCCTACAGTAGTGCCGGCCTTCAAACGTATGCAAACAAAAGTGATAGCGCATACGCATATGTCCTCAGAGATTTCCAAACAAAAATGACAAAGATTCAATGAATTTTTTGGTCTATACAAAATATAGAGAAAGATTGTTCGAGTGTGAACTTTCTTTGTAATTTCCAGTACGACCCATGATTTTCGTGCATTCCCAGACGCTTTCAGCATTTTTACGCAGTTCAGTTTATTGACTACAAATTCCATTGTCCAATTGTGCTTCTCCACCAAATGAATTGGATTTTTAATGACTACGAATTTAAGTTAGTGTGATATCAAGAAATAACTTTAATGCTGGGTGAAAGTTTCAAGTTTGGTGTGGAACCAAATATTTTCAATTTGATAAAAAATACTCGTCTAGAGATGTAATTTCGATACGATGTTAACAATCATTGAAGAAATCCAAGTCCTCCGTTGACGCAGCCCTCCAAATACGTGCTTAGATAAGAGAGAGAAAATTTATATCAAATCTAATTAGAGTCAATGTATGTACTTGTCTACAGCAAACGTAGAAAAAGACTTCCTTCAGCAAACGAGTGATGGAATCCAGAATTCCTATAAAAAAATAGTCCGCTTTCTCGATCTCTTATTATTTTACTACATCGTCTTTGACAATAGCAATTACTTAAAAGCCTAAAGGAGGCCGTTGGTATCAGTTATGAGTCACAAATTGACAACATTAAATTTGGAAGCACGGTCAATAGTATGGATGGTCTAGGGCCTGTGTGGCTTGGCCTAGCTGTAGAGCTTTTGGATTTTTTAAATCTCGATTTATGTTCAACTCACAGCCATTAAATCTATTTGTGATCTTCCATGGAAAATGAGTAATATGAATAATCTAAGAAGAAAATCATCATATTTCCATTACTGGCCTTGGAAGTGATTTTTTATCTATATATACACAGATTTCTTCTACATTTAAGGTCGTTATTAAATAATACATTCTCAGGAATAAATTAAGCCTGGAAAAAGTTAGTCAAGATTGATTATTTAACACTTTTAACCTAAGAGTCAGCTGTTACTGTGTGTTGTTTAAGCTAATCCTACCCTTAAATAACACACACTAAAGAAAAAATTAAGATTGGAAAAAGTAAGTCAACTTTGACTATTTAACATTTACTTTATCCTATTTTTGTATGAGCCCATTTATAGATGTTTTCTTTTTTGTTTCAATTTATCACTCTCCAACAACATGATCTAATTCTATATTTACTTCTTTTTTGTTTTTGTATGAACCTATTTTTATATATTTTCTTTTATCAATGCACCTTATTTGATTACATATTAGCTATTTGGGATCAATATTTTGCTTACACATGGAAATTTTTGATATACAGTTTGAGCATTTTTAAAAGATATTAAAAAATCAAATATAGTTAATTGGTCACATTCACCCTCCACCCTAAGTCAACTAAGCTTAATTTTGACAAAATTTCATATTATGTGTTAGTATTAAAAAATGTTCAAAACAATTAGTGTAATACATTTGAATTGACATGTTATATTCAATCATAGAACATTACTTATAATAGGCAAAAACACATATATATTTTGTGCACATAGAAAAACAATAAATTTGCTATCTTAGGACACTTATAATTTATAATATTTATACTCTTTATAGAAGTTGTTCTAGGAAAACTCCTCTCCTTGTGATGAATTATATGCCCTTTAATCTATTTTTAAGTACCACTAAAACCTAAATCTTCAACAAAATCAACATATACATTTTTTAATTAAGGAAAAAAGTAGAAAATAAATATTTGCAATGATAAATCTCAACTCAAAAGATTAGTCAACATGTAGGACATCATATCATTTCTATGACCTTATCCTCTAAGAGTGATAGATATTTAGTCTAGACAATTACAAAATTCAAAAACTAAAAGACATTAGTTTTGTAGAACACATTATTATTGTATCAAAATCACCATTTTTGACATTAAATCTTTGGTCTTAATGCCTATATGAATTCAAATAATTCAATTAAAATAGAATTGAATGAAAACTAAATTCAAAACTAAATATTGTTAATTTAGGGTTTTAGTTGCCTTATGTTAGTCGATATTTTCCTACATATATTGCTAAGTATTTTTTTATGATAAGTAGGATATTTTTCCATGACAAGTCAAATTGTGATATTTCTATTAGTAATCAACTATGTATTTTTGAGTCAAACTCATTGACCCATGTTTCATGACTATTAGCTCACAAGAACCTATCTCTCGTAAGAATGAATGGAACACTTAGTACTCATTGCATCTAGGTGATGCTCATAGAGGTGAAGCACCGATACTTCCTTATCATTAAACTAGAATTCATGAAAAATTAAACTAGTGAACATGGGTCAATGAGTTTAACTAAAAAACTACACAATTGAATCTTTATAGTAATATGACAAGTTTTTTTTATGTTATATTATAATAATTTTATTATGCTATATACTATAGGAAAAATTGCATAATCCTTCAATTACATGTGTTACTCACACCCATATTTAGATAGTTGACTCCCATACCCTCTTTTGGATTTATTAGCCACCTCCCATAACTATTTGTTTGTTCGAACTTGAGTTAGCATAACCATGAATTTTGTATTTACTTGAAGTAGGTGAAACTTTCACCTATTTTGGGCATATGGGAGTTATTACTCCTCTTGAATTTATTTGCCCCCCATTTTGTAATATAATCTACCCTCACCTCTCTCTATGCCAAGCTCACTAGTTCATTTGTTCATGAATTCTAGTTCAATGATAAGGGAGTGTTAAGTTTTGTTAATCTCTAGCTCTTAGTCTTATTTTATTTAATTTTTGGGAGAAAAGTATGATATTATCTTTCATCTAATGATGCCTCAGAGAATAAAAACTAACAAAATAAATTATATTTTTTGGCAGGGTTCATTTCTCTTACTCTTCATTGGAGGTAATTTTCAAGCTTGTGGGAAGAACTATAAGCTCACCATTGAGCTCATACTAGCCAAAAAGTTAAAATTGCCGTTTATTTTATATAGATTAGGCACTAGAGGTAAAATAGGCTGTGGTAAATAAAGGTTTCAAACCTAGATCTAGAGTGTAGATGATATTTCGGTGCATTTTGAGGCTAAAACGATTATGCCATCGAATTCAAAAGGTAAAAAAACTATGAACTTGATTGTCATTTTTGTTGAAAGTAAAATATGAGGCAAAATATTTTAGCTCATGAACCTAAACATTTTACCAATTTCACTTATCTAGTAAATCAAAGCTTTAATGACTAAACTAAAATAAATGTAAACATGAATACACACACATGAAACATACACAATGAACACCACATTTTGCATGTAAATCCAAGATGGTAAAATTCATGAGAATGTTGATTCTTAAGTGTAAAACACTAGTTAAGGTGACATGTTTTTAATGGTGCATATGCACCTTATGAAAATTTTAATTTTTAGTTTATTCTAGTGTGGATTTTCCCAATTGACATACATAAAAGCCTAGAAAATTTAAATCTGATTTTATTTTATTTTTTGAAGTTGCATATGCACCTGTACACACTCATAAATGGGTAGGATTGGTAGAAATATTTGAATGAAAGTCTTGGTGGGAGTTTTGAAAGGTATGATTTAAATTAAATTCCAAGCAATTAATGAGACTTTTTGGCCATTACAACCTTTTAGGTAGGATTTTTAGGCGCATTCCAATTCTTTTTAGGGTTTTTATTATGGGCAAAAAGAAGAGAAAAATGTGATAGAACAAAAGAACAAGAGAAAAATAGAGAAGGGGGAAAGAAGAAAAGGAAACATTGAAATGGAGGAGAAATTAGTGGGTTTTTAGACCAAAAGGAAGAAAAGGGGAAAACATGGGAATTTAAGATTTGGCTTAGTATCTTGTAACTATGAAAAACAATTGTAAATGTTGTATTCAAGATTAATGAAATATATTATTACTCTTATAATAGTTGGATTCCTGGGTTGTGTGTGCATGTCTCATACTTTTTCTGCTCAAGAACTATATTTTTTGTGTTTCTAGTTCCATTGTTGTTTATTAGGTATTACTTGGTAATTAAAACCCCTAAAACCTTATTTTAAATTGTCTTGATAGTTTTTAAATTGGTGCTCACAAACTAGTATTATGTCGTGCAACAAAAAACTATGTTTTTGTTTAGACTAAAGATGGGATCAAGAAGGCCTATCCATCCAAGGGGCATTGATCTAGAAAATAAAATCTCCTTGTCTCCACAAAAGGATTATTTATTTCTGCATTAGCCATCCCTTTGAGTTATGCAATGTCATTCTCTCCTTTAAGTTGTCAAGTATCTACTCCTATGTACATTGGGTAGAGACCAAGGATATTGTCCTATTTAGTCACACTTCTTTTAGACATTGTTTATGCTCTTGGCCTTTGTTGTTTTTGTTTCCTATGGTCTTATGGATAAGTTTATGAGTGCTTGAAGGTCTTTAGTTCTAGTTCTCTTCTTCATACAATAAATATTAGTATTTTAGTGATACATGATGTCATTTCTCATGATAAGATTACGTAATTATATTTGATATTTGGACTCTCCTAATGGAGATTGATGTAATAGTATATATGTTAAATTGGTGATTATAATATCATGTTGTTTATCTTTATGTGGTTGTATATCTTGACTCAATGAAGGAATGATGTAAGAATACTTACTTCGATGTTTGAAAGTACTTAATTAATTATGGAAAATTATTTAAGATATTTTATTGTTATGTGAATAAATTAATCTTGAGTAATAGTAGCAATGTTTTTGATAGGAAAAAGCAGCAAGAGGGTGCTGGCCCGTACAATGACTAAAAGCACATAGTTAGTAGCAATGTTAAGGAATCTTAGAGATCACAGTTAGTCATGTTCATCTTCTTCTAGACTTGTGCATGTTCATTATTTCATTTATAATGTAATTCAATATTATTATGTATTAATTTATTTTAAAAATATTATTGCCTTGTCCTAATTGTTATTTGTTCTTTGAGGTTTCTAGTGGGGCATTACACATCAAGAGGGATATAATAATTATCATTATTTATAACATTATCATGTCATCCACAAAGTTGGGTAATTCATCAAATTCACATAAATCTTGACCACCATGACATAGTGATTATAATTCATCATAGGGCATGATAATGTTATGGATACATAAGATACATGATAGATAATTTCTAGGAGAATGATCTTCTATGTCACAAGGAAAGAGATCATCAAGAAAGAGTAAGTAAAAGAAATAAGGTGTACATGAAGAAAGAGAAAGATAAGATGGATAAAAGAAATTTTTAATAGAGATAATATCTACTTATAATAATACACTCACACTTGCAGGCTCCTTGTGATTCTTTCCTTGCTGCTAAATGGGTTAAGGTGGCTCATTATAAGAAAGTTCATAATCTGGGTCTTCCTGTTGGTTAAATAAATTGAAAAATTCTTTTGATTGGCCGCTAGGGGGTTCAAAAAAAGACTAGAATGAGTTTTCTCAAATTCTGGCTTCTTGGGAATGCAACTCTTTGATGGAACCTAATGTCTTGGCTTGGGGTGGTGCTTCGTCTAGGAAATACTTTGTTTCTATAGGGTATTTGGATCTTACTAGACAATTATTTGGAGATGCTGAGGTGCCTTTGTGGAAATAGTTTTGGGATAGATTCTCCTAGCCCAAGTGCAAATTTTGCCTATGGTTAGTGGTGCACGATTGTTGTCTTACTTGGGATAATCTTTTCAAACATAGTTTTCAAGGCTCCTCGATGTGTTTTATGCAATAATGGTGAAGAATCTATTTCCCATCTCTTCTTTTAGTGCTCTTTTGTCAAGAATATTTGACACTTTTGGTGGATTGCATGGGGCTTCCCTTGCTGGCATGTTTCCTCTTTGTCTAGGTTCTAGGATCGTTTGGGACACTCCCCTTCTAAGACCTCTTTTCTTTAGGTTGTGTGGGCTATTGGACCTTCCTTTATTCTTTGGCATGTTTGGTTGGAAAGGAATAGGGGGATTTTTTTAGGATGTTAGGATTGGGGTCATGCACATGTTGTGGAAAATTATCCATTCTCATTGTGAAACAATTCTTGCTAAGTGTGAGGTGACTGGAGGTATGGACCTTAGAGATGTTAATTGTAACCACCTTAATTTTCCTCTTGAGGGAGGGGTTCCTTTGTTGTTCGTCATCGGTTTGGGATTAGATCTAGACATCACTTAGAGCATGTCAACCGTGAGGGGCATTGGACTACTTCCATTCTTGGAGTTATAAAAATCAACACCGATGGTTCTTCTTGGGGAAATCTAAGACCTGCAGACATAGGTGGATTTGGATGAAGTAGTTTTGGTGATGTCTATTTTCTTTTCTTTGTTTATAAGGGCTTTCATACTAATAATCTCATGGAGGCCCTTTTTGTCTTGGTTGTTGTGGAACAATGTTGTGTTTGTGGATGACACAAAATTATTTGTGAGACTGATTCATAGGTGGTTGTGAATTTTTTAATTAGAGAAGAGCTTATGGATGTCAACTAGCACTTGGCTTTGGTTATTAATTAGATTCTCTAGTTATGCAGGTCTCTTGACTCTATCACTTTTACGCACATCCCTCGAGAGTGGAATGGTGTTGCTGATTGTTTGGCTAAATGGGCTTCTGAGCATATGCAGGATTGGAGTATTGTTGATAAGAGCCAACTGGCCCCTGAATTATCTCATGTTCTTGATCAACTTGTTAATCGTGATAGGGTTCAATAGCACTAGCTGAAACTCTTGTTGTACTTTTTTTCTATGTTTTATATTTACTACCCCTCTTTAGAGTTTTAACTAAGAAAGTATAATTTTAATATAATTTAAGAATAAAATTTATAACAATTTAAAAAATAAAAATTAAACTACTGTAAAATAAAAACTCCGCTTCCTCCAAATAAATAATATTTTTACGAAGTAAAATATATGATAATAAAGTTGAGTTACTACATATGATTCTCCATTTTAACAATTTGAGAAGATTAAAATAAGCCAATGAAAATGCACAGCTGAAAGTTGACTGCCTAACGGAAACAAGACTACTAACGATGAGATATTGACGCCTAACATGTGATTTTATGTGCACCCAAGTGTGAGCAGTGCACGCTGTCTGACAGCGATATTCAATTAACAACTATTGAAAGAGGCATGTTCAAGTACCGTGGAGATGGAGAAGAAAGCGAGTCCACTACTCTTCGCATGGATGGCCTTTCCTTTGGCGATGGTCGAGTGGAGAGGAGGGAAATCTCTACCACTTTTTCGATCTCATCTCCCCATTTTTCGTAATCATTTAGAAGATATGGATCTAGCAAATCCTGGACAACGTCGGCCTTATTCTTTTTCACGATAGAAGTCCATTCAGCCAAACCTCTGCTTTCTCCTCCATCTTCTGCATCCGCGACAGCTGCTTTGCCAGTAACAAGCTCCAGCAGCACAACTCCAAAGCTGAATACATCTTGCTTCGGGGAAGACCTAATTCCATAGCCGCATTCTACAATGAAATAACCCACATATATTTATAATATTAAAAATCCACGAATTTAATAAAGAAGAAAACCCCAAAAAATCATAAAAGATAAATCCGTGTGAAAAAAATGTGTGGACCTGGAGCCATATAGCCATGACTGCCAGCATAAACGGATGAGCTACTGCTTTGGCCTTCTGAATACATCAATTTTGCAAGGCCGAAGTCCGCCACATGCGCTACGTACTCATCGTCCAGCAAAATGTTAGCCGATTTCAGGTCACGGTGTACAATTGGAGGTGTGCAGTCGTGATGCAAATATTTGAGAGCCTGCGCCACTCCCAAACCTATATTAAATCGAATCTTCCACCCCAAGTTTTTTGATTTTAGTGCTTCTCGCAATGAACCCTTTGCCATGTATTCGAAGAGCAGAATGTCCTCATTGATGCTGCCCCAAACACGAACCCAAGAAAGTGCACAATGTTTCTGTGGCGCACAAACATGAGAGCTTCTATTTCGCGCATCAAACTTCTTCTCCCTTCCTCCTGTAATCTGAACACCTTTGCTGCAATTGCCAGGCTGTTCTCAGCTTCCCTCAGAAGGACCTTGTACACTCTGCCAAAGCTACCAGAGCCGATTAGATAATTATCACTGAATTGCTCCGTGGCGGTCAAAATTTCTTGATATGAAATTATGTGCTTATAACCTCCGGCAATATCCACCTCGAATTTGGGGAATGATTCACTAAGCACATCCTCCTCTTTCTTCAATTCATCATCTTGTGCAATTACCTTGCTCCTGCTCTGGTAATACATAAAACCTATTATAACAAGAGCAACAGTAGCCAATCCGCCAATAACAATACCTGCGATGCTGCCTGTCCCCAAACTGTTGTCATTACCAGTACTATTACTACTTTCCAAGCAGGAACTGGAAGTGGGTGGGCCGCATAGAGCTTTATTACCATCAAAGGCGCTTGCTTCGCCTTCAGAGAAAGCTCTCAGAGAAGGAATTCGGCCCGTGAATCGATTGAATGAAAAATTGAGTTTGGAAAGAAGTTTCAAGCCTGACAAAGCTGGTGGAATCTGACCAAATAGTTGGTTAAAGGAGACGTCTAATGATTCAAGCAACACCAGATTTCCAATCTCCGGCGGAAGAGAACCAGATAGCCTGTTCCTACTGAGATCCAGCCCAGTCTGCAGATGCATCAACTTTCCTATTTCCCTTGGAATCGATCCCTCAAGTCGGTTTCTAGACAGGTCTAAGTCTATCAAACTTGAGCAATCTCCCAGAGAGGCCGGAATAGTGTCAAATTGTTGAAGCTTAACTTCAAGATGAGCAGCTTCGAAAAATTGGTGCCTAGATTTTGAGGAATAGGACCTTCAAAAGAGTTCCCACTGAGATCTAGATCTTCTAATCTCATGAGGCTTCCGACTTGAGAAGGAATATTTCCACTGAGTTTGTTGTTGCTCAAATTGAGCCTCCCCAGGTTTGTGAGATCCCCAATTTGAGAAGGAATAGCTCCACTCAAGTAATTCCCACAAAGGATGAGATTAGTGAGGTTCCGGAGTTGGCCTACCTCGGCTGGTATTTCTCCATGAAGTCTGTTCGAGGACAGCTCCAGGTAATACAGAGCAGACAATTTTGAGATTTCTGAAGGAATGTAGCCCGTGAACTGGTTATTTTGAAGCCGAATTCTTCTCAATGACACACAATCCTTCAAAAGTGAGTTAACATTTCCTACCAGAGAATTGTTAAAAACAACCAATTTCAAGAGTTGCTTGGCCTTGCATAGTCCAGGAGGATACTCTCCGCTTAGTCTATTGGAATACGCATCCAAGTTCTCCAGATCGCTGAAATTTCCGAGGGATGTAGGCAACTGACCTTCCAATCTGTTTTTGCTGATGAACAGCTCTGTAAGATTTGGTAGAAAACCAATTCCTTCTGGCAAGGTGCCGCTGAACTGGTTTTCTTGCAAATCTACTATTAGTAAACTTGTAAGATTTGCCAAGGATGCAGGAAGCCTGCCAGAAAACCTATTACTGGCAAGGCTCAAATAACTCAAAGTTTTCAACCTACCGATTTCTCCCGGTATGCGTCCAACAAGATTGTTGGAGTACACGTCTATCTCTTGTAGCATTGTTATGTTGCCCAATTCAGCGGGAAGAAGCCCTGAAAAAAAATTCCCGTACAACCATAGAATCTGTGTTGGAATAACGAAGTGGATGTACGGTGAAGACTTCCGTATGGTTGAAGTTATGTTGCTATTTAGTTCTGACAGAGGTAAACATGCTGAAGGGAGAAGTTATTCGATGGAGGTAAACATATCGAAGGGAGAAGTTATTCGATGGAGGTAAACATGTCGAAGGGAGAAGTTACCCGATGGAGGTAAACGTGCTGAAGGGAGATGTTACTCGACGGAGGTAAACATGCTGATGGGAGAAGTTACCTGACGGAGGTAAATGTGTCGAAGGGAGATGTTACCCGACGGAGGTAAACATGCCGAAGGGAGAAATTACCTGACAGATGTAAACGTGCTCAAGGGAGATGTTACCGTGTGTGATAGACGGTTGGTAGACAACTGTTTTGCCAGTAACCGTTCTTGTACTAAATTCTGTAATGAATTGTAGTGTGCATAAATGGCTGCAAGATTCGTGAAGAATTGTATGAATTAAAAATTAGGTTGATTGTAAAAGCAATTTGAGCCTGTGAGAAATCCAGAGTTTTGTATGTAAATTATTTACAGTAATACAAAAGTTTGCTCCGGGTTTTGAGTGGTGGGTTTTTTCCCGAAAGGGTTTCCCCCGTTATATTTGGTGTTCTTCTCTGTGTTGTGTGTTTGCGTATCTCTATGATTTAATTTTATAGTTGCTTATTTCCTTGTCTTTTGGCATTCGGAAAGTGTTTCCGCACCGTTGCTTTCCTAACAAGTGGTATCAGAGCCTGGCCAGTTGTGTTATCCTTGTCGGATAGGTTTTGGTTTTTTGTGCCAATTTGGTTTCAGTGGGAGTTTGCAAAGCTTTTTGTCTATAAGCAGAGATGGCTGGTATGTCAGGAAGAGTGGATATTGAAAAGTTCAATGGCACAAACTTTGAGTTATGGAAACTTAAAGTTGAAGATTTGCTAGTAGATCGAGACCTGTGGAGCGCTGTGTCTGGCACCAAGCCTACTGGCATGAAGCAGGAAGATTGGGAGCTAGCGGATTGGAAGGCCAGAGGACTGATAAGGCTGAGTCTTGCAGATTCAGTTCTATTGAATGTCCATGAAGAGAAATCTGCACATGCATTGTGGAAGAAGTTGGGAGACATTTATCAAGGAAAGTCTTTGGTAAACAAACTTTTCCTGAGAAAAAAATTATATTCTTTGAAGATGGATGGAGGAACGACTGTGGCTGATCATTTAAACTCTTTCAATATGGTGATCGCACAGTTGACATCTATTGGTGTGTCTATTACTGAAGAAGAGCATTACATGTTAGTAATGTGCTCGCTGCCAGATTCGTGGGATCACTTGGTAATGGCCATCGGAAGTACGGCTACCAAGCTTAAAATGGAGGAGGTAGTTGGTTCACTTTTATCAGAGGAGATGCAAAGGAACTCCTCTAAGGCGGCCAAAGAGGCTCTCATTGTACAAGGTAGATCTAAGGATAAAGGTAAGAAAAAGGAGACGAAATCAAAGTCTTAGTAGCGATCCACCACTCCTGGAAAGAAGTCCAAGGCGAAGTGTTGGAATTGTGGGCAGAAAGGTCATATCCGAAGGGATTGCAAAGAAGAAAAAAAGAAGAAGAAGAATTATACTTCTGACATAGAATCTTCTCAAAGTGATGCCAATGCCTTTGTAACAGCCTTGGCTGTACCTGCATCGGATGAAGTGTGGTTAGTGGACTCGGGAGCATCATTCCACATGACGTCTCATAAAGAATGGTTCTCAATGTATGAACCGTACAATGGAGGGAAGGTGTTCCTGGCGAGTGATTCCACATTGGAGATCGTTGGAAGAGGAAGAGTCAAAATCTAGTTTCCCGATGGTAGAGTAAAGGGAATTGATGGAGTACTTCATATACCTGGTTTGGCTCAAAACCTACTATCTGTGAGTAAGCTGAATGATGTCGGAGTCCAGGTAATATTTATCCATGATGGTTGCAAGATGACTACGGGCTCTATTGTTTTAGCTAAGGGTGAACGCATTGGAACACTGTATAAGTTAGATGCCAAACCTGTATGCTGTAATAGTGTGTTTGTAAAGTTTGATAAAATTGATACAGCAACACATGGTGTAAATGCAATGGAAGTTAAACTTCCTACAAAAAAACAATGCTTTGGCATCATAGACTTGGCCATATTGGCGAGAAATGTTTAAAAATCTTGAAGAATAAAAATCTGGTTGAGGGTTTGGTTGATTGTAACCTTGAATTTGATTTCTGCGAACATTGCATCTATGGAAAGCAAAACTATGTTCAGTTTTATTCCAGTTCTCAAAAGTCTTCTAGTTTGTTGGATTATATTCATTCTGATGTATTTGGTCCTGTGGATGTTCCTTCTTTGTCTAAGTCAAGATATTATGTATCGTTTATTGATGATTATTCAAGAAGAACATTCATTTATTTTTTAAAGAATAAATTAGAAGTGTTCAGTTGATTTAAGGAATTCAAAAGTCTTGTTGAAAATCAGACAGGGAGAAAGATTAAATGTTTAAGGATGGATAACGGTGGTGAATTTTGCAATGCAGATTTTGAAAATTTTTGTGTAGATCATGGCATTAAGAGGCATAAGACAACTCCTTATACTCTGCAACAGAATGGAGTAGCGGAAAGGATGAATTGATCATTGATGGAGAAAACAAGGAGCATGTTGGGTAGTGCTGGTTTGGAGCAAAAGTTCTGGGCTGAAGCAGTGGCTATAGTGTGTTATTTGTTGAACTATTCTCCTACGACAATGTTGGTGGACAAAACACCTATGGAAGCATGGTCTGGTAAGAAGCCCTCATTAAGACATTTGCATGTCTTCAATTGTGAAGCGTATGCTCATGTACCTGATGTGTCTAGGTCTAAGTTAGATAACAAAGCCGTGAAGTGTGTCTTCATCAGGTAAGGTATTGGTGTGAAGGGATACAAGTTATGGAACCCCCTCACTGAAAAAGTAATGTACAGTAGAAGTGTTATTTTTCGTGAGATGAAACCTGTCTCACTATTTCAGCCAAAGAAGACTGAAAAGACAAAGGAAGCAGTTAAAATTCCTTTAGCTTCCAAAAAGGAGGTATTACAGACTCCAAATGAACTTGAGAATGAAAATCCAGAATTGCCTGAGAATGAGGATGAGGAGAGTTCTAGTACGAGTTCAGAAGAACGTGATAGTGAATCTCATGTTGAACCTCATGAAGCTTCACCACAGGAGGTGAGGAGATCTACTTGAGAGAGGCGACAACCTGATAGGTACAACTATTCACCAGAACGGTTTAATTATTCTATGTTAAATGTTAATTGTGCTTATGCTTTGCTTACGGATATTGATGAGCCTAGGACTGTTAAAGAAGCAATTAATATGCCAGATTCAGATTCCTAGTTGGACGCCATGAAGGATGAGATGAAATCCTTAGAGAAGAATGGAACCTGGGATCTTGTACCCTTGCCTAAAGGTAGAAAGCCCGTAAGATGTAAGTGGGTATTTAAGAAGAAGTACGGTCTAGATGGCAACATTGACAAGTACAAGGTGAGATTGGTTGCAAAGGGGTATTCTCAGAAAGAAGGGATTGACTACAGAGAAATATTTTCTCCTGTTCCTAAACTCACATCTATCATATTTCTGTTATCACTTGCAGCGGCACATGATTTTGAAATTGAGCAGATGGATGTGACAACAACGTTTCTTCATGGTGATCTTGAAGAAGAAATATACATGTCCCAACCAGAGCACTTTGTGGAAAAGGGTAAAAAGCATTTGGTATGTAAGCTGAAGAAATCTCTTTATGGTTTGAAATAGTCACCCAGAATGTGGTATCAAAAGTATGATACATATGTTTTGTCCTTAGGTTTTACGAGATCTAAATCTAATCACTATGTGTATTATAAAGCTGAAGGTGATCGGATACTTATAATTGCTCTATATGTAGATGATATGTTGTTCATAGGTAATAGTAAGGAAATGATCTCAGAATTAAAATCACAACTTTCTTTGAAATTTGAGATGAAAAATTTAGGGCTAGCAAAATTTATTTTGGGGATGGAAATCAGAAGGGATAGGGTGAGCAGAAAGCTTTGGCTCAGCCAGAGAAAATACATTACCAATGTTCTTGAGATATTTAATATGAATGATTGCAAGCAACAAGTAGTTCCAATGTTACATGGAACGAAGCTATCCGTCAATGACAGTCCAAAATCTCCAGATGAGATTGAAGACATGAAACAGATACCTTATGCAAGTGCTGTTGGTAGTCTCATGTATGCAATGGTCAGTACAAGACCAGACATTGCCCAAGCAGTGGGAGTACTAAGTTGGTTTATGGCAAATCCAGGTAAGACACATTGGGATGCTGTGAAAAGAGTTCTGAGATATTTGAAGGGTACGTCACAGTATGCATTGTGTTATCAAGGTGACTCAATTGGGTCAAATAGATTGGTTAGTATTCAAGGTTATGTGGATGCTGATTGGGTTGGGGACATTGACAAAAGAAGATCCACTAGTGGATATGTGTTCATGGTGAATGGTGGTGCTATCAGTTGGATGAGCAAGCGATAAAGTGTGGCTGCATTGTTGACAACTGAGGCAGAGTACATGGCATCTACTCGTGCATGTCAACAAGCAGTTTGGCTTAAGCGCCGATGTTCTGATGTCGGCTACGATGCAGGAAAAATTATAATTTTCTGTGACAGTCGGAGTGCAATATGTTTGGCAAAGAATCCTACATTCCATGCCAGGACAAAACACATTGATGTACAATATCATTTTGTACGTGACATGGTTGAAGACAGAAAGGTGAACCTAGAAAAAGTTGGTACTATGGACAATGTTGCAGATGCATTGACAAAGCCAATAGACACAACTAAGTTTAAATGGTGTGCAAATTCTATGGGGCTTGGTGTCTCGGACACCTATTAGCCTCAATGAGTAACTCCGTACTACTTCGTTAAGTGGGAGATTGTTGGAATAATGAAGTGGACGTACGGTGAAGACTTCCGTACGGTGGAAGTACAGTATGGTGGAAGTCATTAATCTCATGTACGGTGAAGACTTTCATACGATGGAAGTTATGTTGCTATTCGGTCCCGATGGAGGTAAACATGCCGAAGGGAGAAGTTACCCGATGGAGGTAAACATACCGAAGGGAGAAGTTATCCGATGGAGGTAAACGTGCCAAAGGGAGAATTACCCGACGGAGGTAAACGTGCCGAAGGGAGATGTTACTCGACGGAGGTAAACATGCCGAAGGGAGAAGTTACCTGACAGAGGTAAACATGCCGAAGGGAGATGTTACCCGACGGAGGTAAACATGCCAAAGGGAGAAGTTACCCGATGGAGGTACACATGCCGAAGGGAGATGTTACCGTGTGTGACAGATGGTTGGTAGACAACTGTTTTGCCAGTAACCGTTCTTGTACCAAATTTTGTAACGAATTGTAGTGTGCATAAATGGCTGCAAGATTCATGAAGAATTGTATGAATTAAAAATTAGGTTGATTGTAAAAGAAATCTGAGCCTGTGAGAAATCCAGAGTTTTGTATGTAAATTATTTACAGTAATACAAAAGTTTGCTCGGGGTTTTGAGTGGTGAGTTTTTTTCCGGAAGGGTTTCCCACATTATATTTAGTGTTCTTCTCTGTGTTGTGTGTTTGCGTATCTCTGTGATTTAATTTTATAGTTGCTTATTTTCTTGTCTTTTGGCATTCGGAAAGCGTTTCCGCACCGTTGCTTTCCTAACAATCTGGAGGTGCTTGAGAAGGCCGAGCTCTTTTGGAACGGGGCATTGTAGATTATTTTTATAAGCAGTAAACACTTGCAGGGAACTGCAATTCCCAATGCTTGAAGGGAGAAAACCATTGAGTTGGTTATCAAATAGATCTAGCTCTTCCAGCTTTTGCAATTTGCCAATTTCCCATGGAATTGTGCCACTCAGATTAGAGGAGGCAAAGCTAATATACCTCAGCTTGGTGCAGTTCCCAATTTCAGGTGGTAAGGAGCTCGTAAAGCGGTTACCATACCCTGCCCTTAAAACTTGAAGATTTGCGAGCTTACCAAGAGAGGCAGGCACCGCTCCAGAAAGATTGTTAGCATATAAACGAATCTCAGACAGATTTGACAACTCCCCCAGCTCCGGAAGAATGAGACCAGATATATAATTCGAACTCAGGTCAAGAAAAGTAAGAAAGCTGCAGTTGACAAAAGTTGAGGGGATGACACCGCTGAAAAAGTTATTGGAAAGATTGAGATGCCGAAGGCGGGTGCAATTCCCCAATTCAGGAGGAACATGCCCATTAAATCTGTTTGTAGAAAAATCCAGCTCTTCCAACCAGCTAAGCTTCCCAATCATAGGAGAGAGACGGCCGGATATGTTTCGGCTGGGCAGAACAAGTGAAATAACGTTGCGCAATGTTGATGACGATACGCAGTTGACGCCTTGCCACGTACAGAAATCAGAGGTGTTGGACCAGTCTGGCAAAAAATCTATGGCTCCACCTCCCTGTAGCGACTCTTTTATCTGTAAAAGAACGTCGCCTTCTTCTGAAAGCGCATAGGCAGTGCTAATCAGCAACGGTATCCCATACAAACACAAACACAGAGTGTCCAAAGAGACAAACTTAGTAACTCTCTGGCAGGGGTAGATTGTGGGCGAAAGCTTCATTTTGGACAGGAAAGTAATCACCTCAAAGATTTTGGGACTTCTGCTATGTGAGAATGTGCTACAGTGACTACTAATATGAGCTTAATTGTTCGCCCCTTGAAACCGTGGTTCGAAGAAATATTGACCGTCATTAAAAATTCGGAGTTAAAAATTTCTGGCCTAAGAACATTGGCGCAGAACTTTTTAATTTAATATTTTTATTATTTTTTATAACGATTTGTTTGAATGGATGGGCACGAGGTCTTAGCTGTTTGAAAGTTGATGATATCTAGAAACGCATTTAATTTTAAGTTTTAAAATTTGATAAGATCAAACATATAGATAGGACATTTTCAATTTTAAATAGTCTTGAAAAATAATATATTATATTTTATTTATGAGTAATTACAAAGAAATATAGTCAACTTTATCTTTATAAAATATCTTTCAAATTATAACTCTTGATGTTGGTGTTGATATGCACTTGATGCCTTGCCAGCTACATAAACTAGATAAAGCATAGGTTGGTGACTAGTATGGCAAATTTGTAGCTCTGCCATTGTCTAGCGATTCTTTTATTTGAAAGAGTATGTTACCATCTTCTGAAATCCCTTGGCACTAGTAATCACTAGCAATCACACCTTAGTGTGCAATGGGTATGCCGTAGAAATGTGGGATATCATTTAGGACTTATTCATACCATATAATATAATGAAAAATTATATCTTGTTGAAATAAAATATTTATATTAAAATATTAAATGCAGTTAGTAATGTAGTTGTTTTGTAAAATTATGTATTTAGGCAATGGATTCTTAAATGCAGTTTAGTAATGTAAATGTTTTGTAAAATTATGTAATTAGTTAATGGATTTTTAATAAATTTATAAACTTACTAGGAATCAAGTCTTTATATTTACATGTCAATGATATAATAGTGGAGATGCTAAATCGGTGTCCACTTAGTAAATTTTTTAAATTCACAACTGTAATGCATATACACATACACGACAATTGAAATCATTCTTACACTTCTCTAATATCTACTTCAAATATGAACAAATATAGACAACAAAATGTGTTCTCCCCTCCCTTGCTAGTATTATATATTAAAATAAACTATTCATCATAAAATATACTTCCATTGTACTTTTAGTTTGATTTGCAAAAATAAAACTTCTTTTTGCAATGTTTGTTCATCTGCAACTTTCTTCATAGCATTAATAGATGTAGTTTATATTGTTCATGAATTTTGTGCACTTTGAGTTTTCTTAATATCTTTTGTATGTGTTCTATGACTGTATTTTGCATACTTTGGAATTTAGTTTATCCTTTTATGTGAAAGATCCAAAATATGAATATGACCTAATTGTGAGGGGATTGTATTCATAGTTATTTGGAGATAATTCAATTTGGACTAACATGTAGCTTGTATCTTCCATGGACCATATCTTCCATGGACCATATCTCATAGTTTATCCAGCATGACTAGTGCATTACAGGAGGTGCATAATACATAAATTAGGTGGCAAATTAAGCATTGGCATTGCAGGTTGTTGCAGAGATCTCTACAACTACCAATGCAAGAGAACGCATGATTCCAAAGGCCACACTTTGCGAGGATGTAGAGACATTGCAGAGCTATTGTAGGTTCCAATGTAAGAGAATGCAGAGAAATACAGAGCAAGGATTACAAAATTAGAGCGGAAAAATAAAGGTCTTGGGGTTTTGGTTTCTCGACAGGGGGCTACATTCTAACACACAATTAATAGAGCTACAGGGTTTCCTAAAAACTAATTCAGTCAGTCGATTATCAAAAGCTCCAATATGTGTTGCATAGATTTCTCCTTGTTCAGTTTCAAAGCCCAAACTTGGCAGATTCGATTCATTCTATCAAGCGAGGTCTTTCTACATTTTTTAGACATTTTCCTAGGGAATCATGGAGGGCTCTACAGCCAATTCCCTGAAGGGAAGAATGTTTTCCATAGAGCTTTCCAGAGATGGTACAACATGCTTGTGCGACATTTGCTGGAGTGGCAGGCTTTCCCACTTTATACAATATATGCTACGAAAACCAAATATTTGAATGTATGTGGGTATATCCTTGTATTGTGTAAGAAAGCTTCCTGAAAGAAAAAATGTACACTATAGGAAGCTCTGTTCTTAGCTTAGAGGATTTAGCCATCATCGTCTCCTTAGTGGGTTCTCAGATTTCTATTGTTGTCATCTCTGTTCTCATGGGAAATCAATTGGCAAAGGGTACAAATCCCTTGATTTTTGTGGCTTATACCAATGCCTTTGGGGGCCTGGTTCTCTGTCCTTTTGCCTTCTTCCTTGAAATGTAAGTAGTCTTTTCCATCATAACTTCTCTTGAGGATATATTTGCAGAAACAGTGTAATAGATGTGGGAATTCAATCTTGAACTAAACAGTAAAATTCTCCCAAAAAGTGTTAAGTATTTTGTTTCAATTGGGGTTTGCCTTTGAAATATTTCAGAGGATGATATAATATTGCTTGGATATTTTTCAGGGGATGATATATACTTAATCTGTTCAATTTTCTGTTGGAAAATTGTAGAAACAAGCGGTCCAAAGTGAATTTCTCTCTATTGGCTCGAGTAATTCTACTCTCTCTTAGTGGGTGAGTCAATATGTAGCTCAGGTTTCTCTATAAATTGATAAAAATTAATAGAGATATGATTTTTAATGCCCTATTTTGTGTTTTTTATTAAAGTGTGTGTGCATTTCAAACGTTATTATTAATGGGCTTGAAAGAAACGTCTCCTTCCTACTCTTCAACAATGCCCAACTTGTCACCTGCAATTATTTTCATCATGGCATGGGCTTTTGGGTGAGTACTCTGCAATCATGTTTTCTACTTCTTGAAAGATTGTATTTTTATACTCTAGGCTTTATGGTCTAATTGGTAGTTTTTTATTTTTTGCTTTGTAGAATGGAGAAAGTAGACATTAAGTCTGCTAGTAGCCAATGTAGGATTGTGGGTACAGTGCTTTGTGTGACTAGAGCAATGGCCATGAGTTTCCTGCATGGTCCTGCTATAAGCGAGCTCTGGCCTTCATCAAACCCTCATTCAGAAGACACTATCCCTAACTTTCTACACGAGGGGAATTCAGACAAAATTGTCACAGGATGCATTTACCTCTTAACAGCTGTGACAATCATGTCATCTGCCATGATAGTATAGGTTCTATTTGATTTTATCATTCTCTCTCCTTTTAGTCATGGCTTACTGAAACAGAAACATTGGCCACATTCATGAACCTCTTGTTATAATAGTTGTATTCTTAAGTTCTGACTAAAATTTGTGAGTATGCAGGCTGAGGCAATGAAAAGCTTTCCAACCCCATTATCCCTGTCAGTTCTCACAACACTTTTGGGCTCCACTAAAACTACTGCCTTAATAATATTTTTGGACAAGGGTGTTGATGCATGATCATGTTCTCTGGATTAGAGTGGGGTTGTGACTTTTATCCTTGGGGTGAGTGAAATAGACAGACTTCTCTTCTGATCCACCCATTCTCCATTCACCTGTGAATCAGCCCCACTATTTCTCCCTCCAGTTCCACTACCTATGAAACAAAAAATAAAAATAACAATCCATTCAAAACAAACTCATCGATTTTGTTAGGATTCGAGAGACTCATTATGATATTTTATGAAGCGCATTTCGGATGGTGGTCTCCAGTGGTCTATTTGTTCATTGCAGTGACCACCATGGTGTTCATTGTTGCCTTTGCATCTCTCATTCTCATCTGCACTTGGTGTAGGTTGTCTACTGCTAAGGCTAATGCTATTACTAATTCATTTTTGGGGAAACTGAAAGTGCAACGTGGTCTAATTCTGATTCTGGGCCTATGAAACTTGAGGTCATAGTTGTTGATGATGAAGAATAGGGGGAATATGCTGGTTATTATGCCTGGTGAGCACAAACCAACTTTTCTAGCCACCCAAGTTACCTCTGCACCTCTTGCGCCATAAAATAGGGGATAGTACTCTGTCTAGGAAAGACCCACTTTTCTATATTTGCGGCAACTGTGGCAAGTAGAATTGAAGATAATTTGTTCATGCTAGCATTCGGAGAGGGTTCCTTCAAATGCTTAAAATAAGGAATAGAGTAGGCAGGATTTGTGTAAATTTATGGAAATTTTAGCAGGGTATTTTATAGAAATGAGCTAGCCGCAAGAGAAATAAAAAATCGTAGTTTACTTTGCCGTAAAGTTTCAATGTTGTGAGTTCAAAATATGTAGAGGATTGATTTTAGTGGGTGCAAAATTGAAATCTTGGCCAAACCTTTCTCTTTGCACAAGAAGTTTTAGAGGAATTTGTTCAAAAGTTTTCAGAAATTTTTTAACAGATGCAAACTATCAGACAAACCTAATCTGTGGGCATAGTTGTAGATTCAACAATCATAGTTAGAATTTATAAAAATGAAAACCGAGAAATCAGTTATGAGGATTCATTAAAATAGTTTCGAGTGCATACCTTGAAGAAAAAAAGAAACTTGGACGCTTGCAAGAAAAGGTCTCTTTGCCTCTGGTTTGCCTCCGATGAACCTAATGTGGGGTATGTGTTATTTCCAGCCTGTAAATATAAGTATTCAGAAGGCGGTGAAAATAGGGCGGTTATGCAAGAAAATGTGAAGATTGAATCAGATTAATTGTAGTGGACTTTTGAGATCTTTCTAGACATTTATAAACTTTCTGAATGTGATTTTATGGTGATGTCCATCTTTGGTTGGGAAAATACCCACGGCTCTGGGCTCATCCCCATTGTTGGCAAATAAAGATTAGTCAATCCTCTGCAAATAAAGATCTAAAATTGATTGACGTGTAAAGGGAAAAAGTAGTGAAAACGATCAGATTGTCTGCTGCAGGATGGATGGCCAGTGAGCTCCCAATGTCTGTCATTGGGCTCTCGACAATTTGTAACCATTAATCATACAAAATCAGCCCTGCCTTTCTCAGATGAAAATGCCTACGGCGTAAACATAGCCACTCCAAGGAGACACAGAGTGGTTGAGGACATAAATGTAACTCCTCGGGCCAAGGGAAGTGGTATCTAAAAATTGCATCAACATTTGAGCAAGGGAAAAACTCATCTTAGTGCCTACCAAAAAAGCACCTTATGTAGGAACATGTAACTTGTCTATGGAAGATTGTGCTTTTTGAAGAGCATTTAAATAACTTTTATGGAAAGACCTATTACGAGGACTCAAAGGTCAAAGTATCAGCGATTTACCATTATTGACCTACAAATGCTGAAATTCCCTTACATGGGAGAGCAGTAAGTCAATACAACACCCGTACTTCACTCAAACACAATCATGTTGTTTAACATAAAATAGTTGAAGAAGGTAGGTGTAGTATCAATCGTAATATGAATGCTCTAGATTTTGGCTCTGGTTGATGTTGATTGTTTATCTATTTTACTTTAACTCTTATCAAGCTTTATTATTATTTATATTATGATTTTTACATTAACTTTGTTATTTATTATTATATATTTTATATTATTGTTATATATTACAATTATAGATATGAATTTATTATATTATTATGCTATTTTTTAATGCTTTTGGATTTTTATGTATGTTTTTTTCTATTATTATTTGTCCTCTATTTTATTTTGTATATTTTCTTATTTTATCATTTCTTCTATTCTTTCCTTCTTTTTTCAAATTCCATGCACTCTTTTCCTTCCTCCCCACCTATTTTGTCTACTTGTGTCTACAATTTTCTCCATTATCTTTCTACAGCTCTCTGTCATCCTGATGATGGATCATTGTCTCTGATCCAAAACATTGATGCAAATTAAATTCAGACAGCTGAATCTAGAAGTGTGCACGCAAGCATGCGTGTGCACACACACACAACAATAATTCTAGTTGCTTGGATAATTAATATAATAATAATAATAACAACAACAACAACAAGACTTAGAAAGATTGTGTGAAGATTTGGATTAGTTGGAGGCAAGTTGTATGAAATTAAATTTTATCAAGTCTAGATTTAAAAATTAAATATGTATATTTATGTCAAGGAAAGTGTAAGAAAATAAAAGATAAGTAATTTACTATTGAATTAAAGAAAATAAAGAAGTAAATGGTTTCACAACTTGTTGACTGTAATATTATCAAAGTGTGTTTCAAAAAAATAAAATATTATTATTATTATTTTTTTAAAAGGTGGGATCACCACTTAATATATATATATATATTTTGATACAACCTGATTCTAAAGTATAGAGCTCCCGGAGAAAAGAATCAGGGGGAAAAACTCCATTCATAACCCCATCATGCAAAATATAAACCAAATTGGTGAGACAATGATGGGCTTAATTCACTGTATATAATGTCACCTTACATTACCAAAACATAATTGGTGAGACAATTACGGGCTTAATTCACCATATTTAATGTCACCTTGCAATACCAAAACCTGATTACGGGCTTAATTCACTGTAATTTCAACTTTTTACAAAAGATAATATAATCCTAGATTTATACATAATCAATTGACCATCTTGTCCAGGTAATCCAACTTACTCACTCTGCCAAAATCATCCATACTTACAGACATTGTCCAAGATTACACTGGCCATTGAAATGTTATTCGTCAGAATTAAACAGTTTATCGCAATCAAAAGTCAAGCAGTCATATCAGTCCTCTCACTAGCAATAATCAATTGACCATGTTGGAGCAGTCGCATGATCGCAAGAGTTAGAAAAGTGCCATGCGATCATGCGACAATGAAGCTTGGGTAGGTGAGAAAAGTCAATGAAAAGATAGAGGAGACTAAACAAAATGTGCTCTACTGGTACCCACGTACGCCAACAGTGCAGACACTGTAATTAACCAGGGAAATACAACCTCTTGGAAGATGTGCGAACTTGATAAAATAGAGCGGTCGCATGATCGCAAGAGATAGAAAAATTCCATGCAATCATGCGACAATGAAGGCCCGGTCAGGTGGAGATTAAATTATTAAATATTATTGATTGAGAGCAGTCGCATGATCGCAAGAGTTAGAAAAAATCCATGCGATCATGTGACCATGAAGCCTAGGTAGGTGAGAGAAGTCAGAGAAAAGGCAGAGGAGACTAAACAAAATGTGCTCTGCTGGGACCCACGTACGCCACCAATGCAGACACTATAATTGACCAGGGAAATACAACCTCTTGGAAGATGTGCAGACTTGCCAAAAATAGATCAGTCACATGATTGCAAGAGTAAGAAAAGTGCCATGCGATCATACGGCAATGAAAGCCCTGATGGATGGAAATGCAAGTACAGAGGAACTAGTGGCGGGATTCGACCAGGAGACTGCTACTGAGGTCATGTCTAGGTTGGCTTCTCACAAAATGGAGACAGAGAAGGGATTTGATGCAGTGAGATGTTCATGTTCAATCTCAGGCGCTCACAATTTCTACAAAGCTGGTAGTTTAAATACTGATCGATGATCCTTACTAGCATATCATCTAGCTGTTAGTCACATGATCTCATAGCACGAAAAGGGCCTATGCAATTATACGAAAAAAATAAAATATTATTATTGACAAGTTTTTCATGCATTCGGGAAAATATTAGGATTTTTGTGGCAAATTATGCTAGGATTAAAAATAAAAGAATTGTGTAGTTTTCTATATTTATATATTTATACAATTTTTATGTAAATTTACCTACAAATAACAAAGTATATTAATGAATTATGCAAATGTAAAAAAATATAAATTTAATAAGTTTGTAAACATGTTGGTAAGTGTTTAAATATTTATAATTTTATCAATAAAATTATCATATATTAAATAATAATAATTAATTTCCTTCAATAATTTTTATTTCCAGTCTTAGATTACTTAAACTTTCCTTCAATCCTTTTATATCCATCCTTATGCTGTGTTAACCGAAAAGTAAGAAGCTTATATTTTATTATTATTAATTGTCTAGAATTACTTGATGTAAGCAACTTATATTTCATAGATTTTGCAAAACTTTGTTTCAATAAAGAACCTAAAAGATTTAGGTTTTTCTTAACTTTAATCCACTACAAAACTAAAAAAGATTCATTCAAAGTGGTCCTAAAAGTTTTTTGTTTGGTAGGATATGCCATATATGGGACAGTATTATCACTACTGTAACAAAGATATATTTTGTATAACTCTTGAATAGTTGATATGTCCTAAATTTTTATTGAAGAGAGAGTAAATTGGTCACAATAGAATACATATAAAATCATAAGGAATTCTAAGTGCCCATTCATGTAACCTAAGATTTAATTGCAATTTGTAATTCATCAAATAATCAAGCACATGACACAAAGTTAGAGTCAAATCAATTGATAAGCAAAGGGTGAATTTATGCACAAAGCTATTAAGTAATATATCCAACATGTTGGATCATGTTGTTATCACTAACACACTTATTTTCTTACAAACTTATGTCATGGCCCAATTGTAGATTCTACTCAAAATTCTCTAGTTTCTTTAATTTTTGTTTTACTCTTTGTTCCCTATGCTGTGACATGTTTGTTAGGTGCCTTAGGATATATAGATTGACTAGGTATATTGTGTATATCTCACATTTCTTTTAACATTGAAGCAAACTTTAAAAATCAACCAATGACATTCTTGGAAATCAACTCATAAGTTAAACTTAGATTTTCAAATTAACTATTTAAGTAATCACCACATATATTACTGTTCATTCTTAAGGACAAAGCTACTAAAGAAATCTAATCCACATATGATATACAAATATGAGAATTAAACTTGATCTAAAGAAATTAATCTTATATGATAAAAAAAACTTGTAAATTATTGTTTTGCATGTCTTCACAGCTATAAACTATTGTTTTAACATTATATAAAATATTATTGTTGATATAAAATGAAACACTAACTCAGATCACAAAATTGACATCCAAGAATAATGGCAAATGGCTAATGGGTATCGATTTATGACTTTGTATTTTATCCCCAAGTTGAAAAAAGGGACACATATTAAAAATAAAGGGATCATAAATAAGACAACACTAAATAGATAAGATACTATTAAGTGTGTACCAAAAAGTGAGGTCACTTCTATAAACCATTACACTTGAGGGAATCCATGAAGATGGAGATCTCGAGAAGGGAATTATAGCTTCATATCCATGACATGCAAGAATCATGTAGATATTATGAATGGTGGCTCTCAAATGAGCCTTAAAGAAAGACCCTTGCAAGGTGCACCATAAAATGGAAGATTCAAATGATAATGCAAAGTAAATCTAAGATGAGATGCAATATTTAAGCTAAAATTATGTGTAAAAAATACAAAGAAAAGTAGATCTAAGATGAGATGCATGATCTAAGCTAAAATGATATGCAAGAATGCAAAAAAAATTAGATCTAAGATGAGATGGATTAAGCTAGATGCAAGAAAAAAAATGAAAATGATCATGCAATTCTTCAATATGAAAGATCTAGGAATGCCATAGCTCCAAGATGCCAATATTGCAAGACTCCAAGATTCTAAGATGCTAAGATGCCAGTGTTGGAGTAAATATTCTTACTATTTACTTATTATAACTTAAGATTACTTAGTTCAACACATTTATTAGGTAGATGGATATCATTGAGTCCTATTTGGACTCTAACTCATCTTGAGAGGATATTGTAGAGTTCTATCAGAACTCTACTTCCTCTAGGTTGAAACACATGTCTCAACCTTGTCCACTCTACCTATCTACTCTCTCCTATTTAAGGAGAGCCTCTGTACCTTTGTAAACACATCATTACCTCAACACCTCAATACCTCATTAGCTCATTTCAATATAGCTTCTTGTGTTGATTCTCTTTATTCTAGAGGATGTCTGTAGACTGGGTTCTGGGTATAGGATAGTTTATCCTAACATGGTATCAGAGCCTAAGTCTTACAACTCTTTCTAGTTTAGAGAGTTTTCACTTTATTTTTAAAGTCTTAGTTTTCTATGATGTAGTACACCAATGTTGTTGATCAGTTTAATCTTATCTTGATGATCAATGTTGTGTATTTCTAATCTATGTTTTGATCATTACATGTACCTTTAGTCTCCGTATCTGGATCTAAAGAGCACATATGATCAAACTTCCTTAACTGTCAATCACACACTCTTGTTGAAGCCAGTGGGAGGGGATTCTAGTTCAATACATTTGGTGTGTTGACAAGTGTCTGTGGGACTCAGTTGGACCATGGTGTCACCTTGGTTGGCTATAGCATGCGCATTAGAGGCATAACAAAGAGATCCTATATGTCGATTCAGACCTTAAGTCTCCATAATAACCAGGCTCTGGTTATTATGCTTATTCTTATAGCTCGTGTATTGGCTTTGACAATGAATTGAAGTTCTTGGTCACTATGCACTTATAGCATGCACCGTTGTTGCTGGTTCAAGCCATTTGGGCTTTGTTTTCAACCATTTGTCCTCAGTGAGCGTAGATCTTATCCTTTGGCCTACGTGGGCTGCTCATGGGTTGCTAGTCTTCATTAGCATGCGCAATAATATCTTATGCAAGGAAATTTCCCTATGAGTCATGTTCAATGTGGTTCGCATTTCCAAGACCGAATCACTACTGTTAGATTTTTTTTCCTTGTCTTCATCAACGGTCTACTTTGTGACATCAAAGCTGAACACTCTCAGCCTGTGCATCACCACCACTGCCCGGGTCTTTGTATGCAGACCGTTCTAATTATGGTAGACCACTAATCTCAGACCTGTTAACTTTTTGGCCAGCAACTAATTAGTTAGTGACTTAATTCATGGTGAAGGGGCATGCATAGCAGGTGCATGGTGGCCCAATTTATTAACTGGTCACTCATTACTATCAGCACATGTATTGTTTGAAGAAATGTTTAATGTAGATGGTCGAAAGTCTCTTTGACAATGCATTGGTGCTTTGTGAGTGGTATCCAACACACTCTCAGCACTGGACATTATTTTGGCTTGCACACAAATTAAAGGTGAACGTGTCCTTCTTGCACTTTTATAGCTACTTCTGTATGGTTCCCAAGGAAGGATCCACAGTCCAGATCCAAACTTGCTTTAATGGTGTCAGCAACTAGATCTTTAGGGCTAGCTGTATAGTATTATTGTTTGTACTTAATATATCAATGGAATTGTAGTTAGAGACTATGTACCCGTCTAACACGTAGCTCTTGAATGTCAGATTGAATGTGTCCTCCAAATCTTGCTTTGAAACCTAGATGTCGAATGTATAACGTTGAACTCTGTTCCAATTGTCCATGTTATATGCGGTATAGTGTTTATAGCAGATGACAACCTTGAGCCTATTGCCCACACTTGATTTGTGTTAGCAGCTTCATCCGTTTGAAGAGAAATTGACAGATTGATCCGCATCAATGAGAATGCAGAAGAGCTCTTGAATTGCTACTGCTGGAGCTACCTCTCCTCCACCTTGGAATTTTTAGCATTGAATTTTTCATGCTCTGCTAGACTCTTTTCTTCCTTTAGTGATTGATGGTTGTGAATTTTTACTATTGTGGATCAGTTTTTGAGTGCAGATCGAAGCCCATTCTTGGCTCGTGGTGACCCAAGCCAAATTGGACTTGGCCAAGCATTGAAGTGGTGAACTCTGCAGGTGGCATGGGCATGATATTGTCACAGATATCCATGTACTTATGGCTTTAGCATTGGACTTGATCTCTTTGCAAATATCCATGTCATAAACCACTACATCTCCAATGGCGTCTATTGTTGGTAGCGTGACACTTGCACTCCAGACTCTATGACTGGGTCCTTGTGAAGGAGCTCCTTCTCAAAGAAGCATGTTAGGAGCAGAGATCCATCTTCTACACTAGTCAGTGTCTTTCTTGATGTTTCTAACTCCACGTGTTTCACCATGTCTTGTATGTTTTCATCCAAGTGCTAAAGATCAACGACCTGACACAGTGCCACCAGATAAGTGAGCTGGTCATGTTCAATGTTGAGTGTCTATGTCATGGTCGACACCTTTTATTGGAGATAGATTGTCATGTATCTAATCTTTGGCACACTTAATAGCCAGTGACCCACAACTCACAGCTCATGAAGGGCCCACAAATCCATTAATTGCACTAACAACCATCTTCCTTGGTGTGGTGAGTCAGTGGTTGCATGTTAGACCATGACTGCACCTTTTTCCTCTAGTTCGACACTTTCCAGTGAATGCCTATCTACTCAATTATCAATTATCACACATGTGTGGAGAATTAAAAAATGTGCTGGTGTCTTTATTACAGCAGGTGGAACGTGCTAGCAAATAGTGTGGTCTTGATTTCAAAAGTGGAGGAACATTTGCACTGGGGTGATTGCTTTATGAAGGTGCACCTTTTGGAAACTGGTTGGCACCTTTCAAAGCATGGAGATTGGTCACACCTGCACTACAACTTCTAGTGACTAACATTCTTTCATGTTGGGGCTCTTGGGAGACATGCTTCAACATCACTGGTGACTAGCACAAGGCCTCACCAAATTATACTCTTTGATCTGCGTTGAGCTTGGTGTCCGTGCATGCTCTTCTATCTTGCCACTAGTAAAGAGCCATCAGTGCCTTTCTAGTCACATGGAGCAACCAAGAGCCTCATGGTGCTTCAAAATTTCCTTAAATGGGCCTTCATTTACCTCATGGCACCCATTCCTTTAATGGTTCTTGGTGGTTATGGGGTTGGCAAGTAGAGCCACCATCAAACCCAACCACCTTCTCAGCTCTTCTTGGACCCTTTCAATCTAGGAGGGGCACTCTTTTCTAACACGATGAGCCGATGGTCCCATTTTGGACCAAACCTATACCCCCAAGTACTTAAGAGGGGCGGGTCATTTCTTTCACCTTTCAGCCCTAATAGG
This sequence comes from Chamaecyparis obtusa, assembly GCA_027943335.1. Taxonomy (NCBI): domain Eukaryota; kingdom Viridiplantae; phylum Streptophyta; class Pinopsida; order Cupressales; family Cupressaceae; genus Chamaecyparis; species Chamaecyparis obtusa. The sequence goes on from BSBK01012817.1 coordinate 53,977, forward strand.
CATGCATCATCGCAAAGGTGATTTCATTGCACTTCCTTAGTGCAATTTTTTTTTCAAGATTTTTGCTTGATTTGTCCTTATGAATCATGTAAGCACTTCTATCGTAGACACATTAGATCTAGTGTCCATCCATGACTTTTGGGGATTTTTCACACATGATGTGCCATATTATTGCACTTGCACTAAACTATAAAGTACCATGGGGGGTTGTGTAGAACCATTATTTTCCAATCACAACTTTGTCAGCATGAGAGTTCCTCTGTGACAATAGAAAAATCACTGATATTCTTGCCTCATGTGAGTGTGTAGTTTAACCACACACACCCTTTTCTTAGTTGCAGATACTTTTGGTCCCTTCTACATAGCATGGTGACACATCATTCTAGTGGATCTATCAAGCCTCACCAAGGTCAGCATTATGGGGGGGTTATCCTACTGTTCGTGTTTGTGCTAATTCTTTCTTGGTTTCGCTTGAAGTGTATTGAGACACTCTTGCATTCCTTTTCAATGGAAGTTCCTTGGTTTCACTTGAAGTGTGTTGAAACACTCTTAGATTCCTTTAAGACTATTGCACCTGCATTTTCAACAAAGTTGAGAAGTGATAATGGTATCACTCAAACAACATCATTGGTTGTGTAGTAAAGATCACTCATGCAGATTCATGTGCCATCTGTATCTTCGATCAACAGATGCTATTGCCATTTTTGACATCTGATCAAAGTTTGAGAAGTGCCAGTTGGAGAACTCATACAAATTGTTGTCTTCCTGATCATCATTTCTTCAGAGGAGATCAGTAAATATAACACTAGAACAATCATCAATAGTTGTCTACGGATCCTTTATGGTTTAGCGGTGTTCACATTCATGATTTCAGGACATGTTTTTGAAGGCTTCTTAGACCTTCTTGTTCTCTCTTTTGGAGAGGAGTTTTCTCCCATTGGTTTTTCTCCTTTTCTCTAGTTATGAGAGATTGCATTGTAGTTGTATATGGGTACCTAACATGGCCTTGTTGTCGGGACCCATAAATCTTTTCTACTGCATTGTTGTACTCCCTAAGTTACACTTAAGGGGGGGTGTTAGAGTATGTTAGGCCAATTTTTTGCCATAGCAAAAATCTTGTGAAATTGGCCTATTCCCTGCAATGTGTTTGTCAAGTTTCCTACCTCGTGCTCTTTATTGTTGTCGCCAGGCTCTGGTCCAAACTGCATTTCCTAATTCACAAAACACAGTAAGATATTCAAATTCTAAAGCCTACTGGAAATATTTCAAAATTTGCCATAGTGTCGAAAACCCACAATGTTTCTGAAAATCCATGATGTTTTCGACCTTTTTGGCCTGCATAAAAACCCATGTTATTTTTAGCTTCCTTGTTTACCTTTGTGTCATGTTGAAAATTCTTTGTGTTTTTGATCTTTCACTGAAAACACTGTGTGTTTTCAACCTTGCATGTCTTCTTTTCTGTCAGCTCTCCTTGTTCATTTGTCTTAACCATGCAAGTGCGACGATGTGGGGCCAGTTCCTTCAAGGTGTCAGAGGGGGGACAGATGGCATGTTCTTATTGGCTATCGCATGGTCGCATAGCCTAGTTCTTGGCTATGCGATCATGCGACCGCTTGCCACGTGTCCCTGGGGCCCATCGGCAGAGTGGTGCTGGTTGCTGTTTGGTGGTCCGAGGCGGTGATGTGGCAGCCTGCGATTGGCTGTCACATGATTGCATAGCCCAATTTTTGGCTATGCGATCATGCGACCGCTTGCCACGTGTCCTTGGGGCCCAGTTGCAAGTGATGGGGTGTCTTTCGAATGCAATGGCGGTGTCCTATTGGCCGGTGAGTGGTGGTGTTATCTTCATGCGGTGGCAGGTAGAGGTGGTCATGTGGCGGCTTTTGGTTGGCTGTCGCATGGTCGTATAGCCTAATTTTTGGCTATATGATCATGCGATTGATCGACACATGTCCATGGTGTTTGTAGTCAGTTGGCAATTGCGGTGACGGTTGTGGCGGCAGTTACAGTAGTAGTCTACGGGTTGCCACATGTTCGCATAGCCCATTTTTGGGCTATGCGATCATGCGACAGGGCACCACATGTGTTGGGGCCCGTCTGCGGCTATTTGGTGGGCTCGGTGGTAGGTGAGGTCATGGTGATCTCCGGTTGGCTCGTGCTGGCAGGATGGTGGATTTGGAACACGGGCCTAGGTAGGATTTTTTAGCAGTGATTTGACATTCGGTGGGGTGCATGTTAGTGGCTTGTCGCATGTTCACGTGGGCCAATTTTTCAGCTTGCGAACATGCGACATGCCCTTTTGTGGCAACAGTCTGACGTCAGTGGTTATGCAGAAGGCAAGTGGATAGCGGGCTGTCGCATGTTCGCATATCCCATTTCTGGGTTATGCGATCATGCGACCAAGCATATTTTGGAGCCCGTTTCCTGTGGTAGTGAGCGATGTGACTGTGCAGTTGCATGACTAAAGTCAAATGGTTAAAAGACTTAGTGCCCGCGCAATGCATGTGACCGTTTGAGCTTGTTGAGTGTTTTCGGTGGCAGGAGGTACCAAAATTCATTTTTGAGTGGCTGGAGTGGGCAGAGTGGATTGTTAATTGCTGTGGCTTGACCCCTGTCATGTCTATGTTTATTCCTCGGTGGGGTTAGGTGATTTTGAAATTTTGATTTTGAAATGATCGTGCTTGCAATGTAACCTTGGTATAAAGGGAATTTTGTAATCATTTTGAGAGGCTGGCTGGAATTTCTTGACACAAGAAGCTGAAAAGCCAAGTGTGTATCCTCAGTCTAGGTTGTAACATTTTTGCTTCTGTATCAATACTAGGAAGAAGACTTATGTATCTTTTGCATATTGTCTATGGCATCACTGAATCAGTTTGTAATACAAGGATTTGAACCCACATACTTAATATAGTTTCTCATTCTTGGATCTCTCCTTCAGTTGTTCTTGATGAATTTTGAGTTTTCTAACTCATTGCATTAGGTTACTGGTGTATGTGTTTTGTCTCTCAGCCTTGATCTAGGATTAGGTTAAAAGCCTCTGAGTGAAGCATAGATTTATTGGGTTTAATTAGGAAGGATATCTGCAAGCAGTGTAAGAGATGTTTGACTATGTTTATGGCTTGGTTTCTTAGATGAATCTAGTAGTTGTTCTTGTATTTCATGTTTGCTTTAGGTATGATGCCCAATGGATAAGACACTGATCATAAGCTAGTATCCCTTGTGTTGTTACATGTGTTGCATAATTATTTACACTCTGCAAAAAGCATTAAATCAATACCAATTTTTACTTTCATTTACATTTATGTATTGTCCTACCCAGTGATGGAGGATCAATGAACAACAGGTTCTTGTTTAGTATTCTCTCACTGTAATCATCTGTTGAAGGATCCAATAAAGAAATAAGGGGTAGAGTTAGAACTATCAGTCAGAGTTAGTACTATTGGATCAGGTGTACCCGCCTTAGTTTCATAGAGCCAGAAGTAGAAGAGGGAAAATCCATCCCTATAGTTGGTCTGGTTGCCTATAGATTTCCCACATTTGGAACTAACCAATCCTTAATATCCATCATAGGCATATCAGTGTCTCTTTGAGTGTAATCTCCTGATCAGGAACCAACAAAATGGCAACTCTACTTGGGAGAACATAAATAAAACTTATTGAGGAGCTCTGGTTATGGTAACAAATTTTACAATATCATATCTTTTGACCAGATTAGTTTGGCCCATCTGATTCACCAACAAAATGGTGACTCTACTAGGGAGAGTCTAGAGAAAGAGTCAGATATAAAAACAAAGCATTTGCAAAATTTTCTCACCTAGTTGTGATTGGCGGCTCTGATTTTCTTTGTTTGATCAGTGTTCCTCCTGATAAACAGTGTGTATCCCTGGTGTAGCTTTGTGCTGGTTGGAAGAAGAAACAATGAATCATTTTCCTCTCAAGGAGGTGGCGGCTCTACATGACAAAGTTATCTGATGGAGCTATAGGATGAGCTCTAGATCTACCCTGCTTTCCAGCCAAAGCTCTTCTGCTGCAAGATCTTCCCAGGTATTTTTCAAGTTTTAAATATTCCTTATAAAGTGGTCAAGCACTAAAAAAAGGATAAGGTGTAAGCAGAGGTTAGCATACTTCAAGTTTTTAGTTGCAGTTTGGCAAAATTATGTTGAAGTATTGCATTAAGTTTAATGGATAAGTTGAATAAGGAGCTTGCATTATTAGACCAGGGCATCCTTAGGGATTGCATAAGATTAGTCAGTTTGAAGGTGGGGTGTAGAAAGGATTTATCCATATCCTTGTTCTATGATAGATTTTGTGAAGTATATGATGAGCTTCCTGAGGATGTTGAGTTTTCTGAATTTGACTTCATTGGTTTATTCCTGGAACTTTGTTTTCCTAAGTGAACCAGTTGGTCAAATCCCTTGTGGGAAGAGTATTATGGATGTATCAGGGATTGGGTACTTGGTGATGCTGATCTTGAACTTGAGGATGCACTTGGGGCTTTGCTCAGTAGTGCTAATATTGAGAGTAATGAAATTTATGAAGGAGATGTGTCAGGAGTTGACACTCTTTCTTGCAGTCATGAAGGTGATGCCTTTTCTCAATATAGGGCAGAAAGTTTATGCAATCATTCAGATGAAGAAGAGTACTGGATTGATCAAGGTACTATTGATGATTATATGGCAGAAGATGATGTTCTTGAGGACAGCTATTCACTTCACAGTGAACAAATTTTAGATTTATTATCTTGTGAGTATCTCAGGTATTCAGGGGGTGATGGCTCTAGGTTCTTACATCCAACACACATTGATTTTGATATGGAACATCAGTCAATAGGATTTGACTTTGACATGTGTGTCTCTGATTCTTTTGCTGCCCCATCACTACTAGATGGAAACCAGGTACAGTATGATATATCAGATGATGAAGTCATTAGTGTTTGTTCATCTTCAAGTAATGCAAGTGTCCCTGATGTGGTTTTGAGTACTGGTTGGGAGAGTTGTGTGGATTCTGAATCCTCTTCTGATTTTGAATCTGTTGCTAAGCCATGGAAGGATGGTCTCTCAGCTACTCAAGCTTCACCATCTCATGGACAGGTTGATGTTTCTCTTCCCACCTATCAAATTTTTTTGGTTTTGTTAGTTGTTGACAAAATGCAGGTTGCTCCTATGTTTAATGATGATGTCCCATGTGATGAGTTCCTTCAGTGTTTGCATGAAGATCAGTGTATCTTCTCCTTGGAGATGCAAATTTATGGTATGAATGGATCCAGTAGCCATTGTAATGATACTTTGATAGAGTTGGAGTGTTTTTCTTTCCATGTGGATGGTAGAATTCCTAGGTTTGTTGACAGGATTGAGGATGGTTCATCTTGCAGCTCCTTCAACATTTCCTTCTTTGACTGCAACATGCATGTGCCACAGCATTTTCAGAATTGGTATGATTACCTTTCCAGCCCTCATGAGGAATGTGCTAGCAATCTTTGTTTTAAGCTTTTGAAAAGTGGATATAATTGTGTTCTGTCACATGGAAGCAAAATTTTCAGTTTGTCTCTGATGTGTGGAGATGAAAACTACTTGTTTGACAGAGGCAAGTATTGATCATAGTTTTGGGGCCTTGAGCCTGGTTGTAAATATTGTAAATCTTTGTATAGTCTTTCCCTTTCCTGTTGTGTGTTTCCCTTCCCATTCCCTGCATTTTTTATGTTCCTTGTTTTTGTCCAGTGGTTGGTCTGCTCTCCCAGTGATTCTGAATCCTTGCCATGCCTGCAGCAGGCATGCATCCCCAACTAGAGCCACTGTTAGGCCAATTTTCTATCTTAGCAAAAATCTTGTGAAATTGGCCTGTTCCTTGCAATGTGTTTGTCAACTGTCCTGCCTCATGCTCTTTATTGTTGTCGCCAGGCTCTGGTCCAAACTGCATTTCCTAATTCACAAAACCCAGTAAGATATTCAAATTCTAAAGCCTGCTGGAAATATTTCAAAATTTGCCACAGTGTCGAAAAATCATAGTGTTTCTGAAAATCCATGATGTTTTCGACCTTTTTGGCATGCATAAAAACCTGTGTTATTTTTGGCTTCCTTGTTTACCTTTGTGTCATGTTAAAAATTTTGTGTATTTTTGACCTTGCATGTCTTCTTTTCTGTTGACTCTCCTTGTTCATTTGTCTTAACCACGCAAGTGCGACGATGTGGGGCCAGTTCCTTCAAAGTGTCAGAGGGTGGACAGATGGCACATTCTTATTGGTTGTCACATGGTCGCATAGCCCAGTTCTTGGATATGTGATCATGTGACCGCTTGCCACGTGTCCCTAGGGCCCATCGGTAGAGTGGTGCTAGTTGCTGTTTGGTGGTCCGAGGCAGTGATGTGGCAACCTGTGATTGGCTATCACATGATCGCATAGCCCATTTTTTGGCTATGCGATCATGTGACCGCTTGCCATGTGTCCCTAGGGCCCAGTTGCAGGTGATGGAGCATCTTCCGGATGCGGTGGCGGTGTCCTATTGGCCGGCGGGTGGTGGTGTTATCTTCATGTGGTGGCAGGTAGAGGTGGTCATGTGGCAGCTTTTGGTTGGCTATCGCATGGTCGCATAGCCTAGTTTTTGGCTATGCAATCATGTGACCGGTCAACACATGTCCATGGTGATTGCAGTCAGTTGGCGGTTGCGGTGGCGGTTACGGTAGCGGTCTGCGGGTTGCCGCATGTTCACATAGCCCATTTCTGGGCTATGGGATCATGCGATAGGGCACCATGTGTGCTGGGGCTCGTCTGCGGCTATTTGGTGGGCTTGGTGGTAGGTGAGGTCCTGGCGATCTCCGGTTAGCCCGTGCTGGCAGGATGGTGGATTTGGAACGCAGGCCCAAGTAGGATTTTTCGGCGGTGATTTGACGGCTGGTGGGGTGCATGTTAGCGGCTTGTCGCATGTTCGCGTGAGCTAGTTTTTTGGCTTGCGAACATGCGACATGCCCTTTTGTGGCAACAGTCTGGCATTGATCGTTATGCAGAAGGCAAGTGGATAGCGGGCTGTCGCATGTTCGCATAACCCATTTTTGGGTTATGCAATCATGCGATCAAGCATATTTTGGAGCCTGTTTCTTGTGGGAGTGAGAGATGTGACTACGCAGTTGTGCGACTAAAGGAAAATGGTTAAAAGACTTAGTGCCTGCATAATGCATGTGACCGTTTGAGCTTGTTGAGTGTTTTCGGTGGCAGGAGGTACCAAAATTCATTTTTGAGCAGCTGGAGTGGGCAGAGTGGATTGTCAATTGCTGTGGCTTGACCCCTGTCATGTCTATGTTTATTCCTCGGTGCGGTTAGGTGATTTTGAAATTTTGATTTTGAAATGATCGTGCTTGCAATGTAACCCTGGTATAAAGGAAATTTTGTAATCATTTTGAGAGGCTGGCTGGAATTTCTTGACACAGGAAGCTGAAAAGCCAAGTGTGTATCCTCAGTCCAGGTTGTAACATTTTTGCTTCTGTATCAATACTAGGAAGAAGACTTATGTATCTTTTTCATATTGTCTATGACATCACTGAATTGGTTTGTAATACAGGGATTTGAACCCACATACTTAATATAGTTTCTCATTCTTAGATCTCTCTTTCAGTTGTTCTTGATGAATTTTGAGTTTTTTAACTCATTGCATTAGGTTACTGGTGTATGTGTTTTGTCTCTCAGCCCTGATCTAGGATTAGGTTAAAAGCCTCTGAGTGAAGCATAGATTTATTGGGTTCAATCAGGAAGGATATCTGCAAGCAGTGTAAGAGATGTTTGACTATGTTTATGGCTTGGTTTCTTAGATGAATCTAGTAGTTGTTCTTGTATTTCATGTTTGCTTTAGGTATGATGCCCAATGGATAAGGCACTGATCATAAGCTAGTATCCCTTGTGCTGTTACATGTGTTGCATAATTGTTTACACTCTACAAGAAACATTAAATCAATACCAGTTTTTACTTTTATTTACATTTATGTATCGTCCTACCCAGTGATGGAGGATCAATGAACAATAGGTTCTTGTTTAGTAATCTCTCACTGTAATCATCTGTTGAAGGATCCAATAAAGAAATAAGGGGTAGAGTTAGAACTATCAGTCAGAGTTAGTACTATTGGATCAGGTGTACCCGCCTTGGTTTCATAGAGCCAGAAGAAAAAGAGGAAAAATCCATCCCTATAGTTGGTCTGGTTGCCTATAGATTGCCCACATTTGGAACTAACCAATCCTTAATATCCATCATAGGCATATCGGTGTCTCTTTGAGTGTAAACTCCTGATCAAGAACCAAAAAAGTAAATATTATTACTATTTAATTATTACTTAAGTTTACTTAGGTCAACAAATTTATTAGGTAGATGGATATCATTGAGTCCTATTTGGACTCTAACTCATCTTGAGAGGATATTGTAGAGTTCTATGAGAACTCTAGTTCCTCCAGGTTGAGACACATGTATCAACCTTGTCCACTCTACCTATCTACTCTTGCCTATTTAAGGAGAGCCTCTATACCTTTGTAAACACATCATTACCTCAACACCTCAATACCTCATTAGCTCATTTCAATATAGCTTCTTGTGTTGATTCTCTCTATTCTAGAGGATGTTTGTAGACTAGGTTCTGGGTATAGGATAGTTTATCCTAACAGCCAAGACTCCGAGAAACTACAATAAGATTTCAAGATCTCAAGAAGTTAAGAATGCTACAAGGATGGGATATCTAAAAGTGAGGAGAGGGTCTTGTTTTAAATGAATTTAGAAATGAACAGACGATCAAGCTTAAGAGGCAAAAAGAAATGAGTAAGGGTGGAGATTAAATCTTCGTTGATCCATGTGCTCAAGATTCTCAAGAGGCAAAATCAATGGACGTGATTAAGAGGCAAAATAATGAGTGGTTGAGATAAAGAGGCAAAAACCTTTTTCAAAGTCAAAAGATTCCATCTCATTGGAAAGTGCAGTTTTCTTTTTAATTTATAATTTATAATTTATTATTTTTAGAAAAGTGGTTTCTATTATTAAATTAAAAGAGATTTTTTATTTAATTAAAAGGGGTTTTAATTTAATTAAAAGGGGACATGCTTTTTTAATTAAATGCGACTTAGGATAAAGTGATTTTATTATTTAATTAAATATTTTTTTAATTAATTAAAAGGGAGCATGTTCTCTTAATTAAATAAAGCTTAGGATAAAGTGGTCAAACTTTAGGATATAATCAAATAAATGATAAAATGATGATTTGATCAAGAAATAAGAGATTAAATAAATATGTAAAATTGATTAAGCATAAGGTAAATTGTAGTATTTAAATGTTTAATATTTAAAAAGGGGCTCAAAGTTTACTAGACTATTTTTGGGTGATTACATTTTCCCCTCTTTGACTAATGTGTGAGTGATCTGGGAACACATTGAGTCAAAGAATGATGATTTCAAGGTAAGTGGTAGAGATATGACTCTGAACTTGATCGAACAAGAACTATAAAAGATAGAAAGATACTTGATAAAGATTTGACTCCAGACTTGATCGAACGAAGCACAAAGAGACAACTAATCTTGAACTGGATCAAATGAGAACTAGATAAGATAGCAAGATTACAATGTACAGTTGAAGTGAAACTGAACACTGAAACAAAGATTGAAAATCAAGACAATAAGATAGCATAATCAATTTGTAGCTTTGAAAGATAGGTTATTCTTGTCCCCTTGAGATCAAAAGTGAAATGAGGTAGAGGAGATGAAGAAATGAGATAGATTTGATCAAATCAAGATAAGAGAAGGTTCAAGATGATTTATAAGTGCACAAAACCAAGTTTGACCACCAAGTGATAAATTTTTTTCCCTAGTTTGAATAAGGTTGACTAGAAAGTTATAGCATTAGCATTAGGTCAAGCGATTATGAAGAAAATATGATCAATTTTTTCCTCAAAGGATGAAAAGATAAGCCGCAAAAGAATAGAAAAATGAAAGTGGATTTCAGTTTCAATCCTAAAAATGAATCGATAATGCTAAAAAAGGATGACCAAAGTTATCTAATAATGATGAAGGAGACCATCTCCTAACTCATATGCAAACTAAAATGCAAACTACTATGAAGATGTGATGCAAGGGAGGACAGGGAGAGGGGCCAAAGGCACACCCTAACTAGATCCACCTTGCTCAATGACACACAGAAGAAAAAACACACAACAGTGAGAGAGAGAATGCAGAAGCTGTTATATATTATCTTCAAATTAATTCATACATGTCAGGTTGTAAGGCCTTCCTGGTTTAGGCCAGATATTACAATCAAGTACAAAAGTCTTCCAACATGTGAGGATCTGCTAACAATCTCTAATTTTCTATCTTCTATCTTCTATCTTCCAAAACTGACTTCCAAACTCTAACCAAACAACTACATTTATACAAGAGGCTACTGAGCCAAGTTGGCCTTCAGATCCACAATCAATAGAAGGGATGAATAGATCTAGGTCCACATGCTTCCTAATGATGGATACCAACATTAAATCCACAACTTAAATTAAATGCACAAGTCAGTCTCAAAAGAAATCTAAACAAAAAACTCAGTAAGCAAGGAAACCGAGTGCCAAACAAGCATCACCGAGTGCTAGAGAGATAACCGACCAACATTGGTGAACAAAGGAAACTGAGAAACATTGAACCAACTCGGTTAAAGAAGGAACCGAGCGACACAAAAAAAACTCAAATATGTTTTTGGTGACACAAGATTACCGAGGACCTAAGATGCTCCTGCATCAGACACCTGGGGTTATTTGAAATGACTCTCTGAATCATGAAATAGGTATGATCCGAGCTTCAGCCAACTCAGACTATGAAATCCATGAACCATCTTCAATCGGTCTATTCTTCCACTTTACCAGATATTCCATATACTATTTTCCTCTTGTACTTTTACCAATTCTTTGCTCCAAAATCTTTTCAACTTCTCCATTCTGCTTCTTAGGATAATCCATCGGTACTGTCATATCTTCATTAGGTTCATGAAACTCATACAAATAAAAAAAGTTGAATATAGGTGATATATCCATGTCATTAGGTAACTCAATCTCATACGTATTTCCACTATCAAATTTTCTCAAAATCTTGCAAGGTCCAAACTTCTTCATGTTCAGCTTCCCATATGTTCCAACAGGAAATTTGCCTCTCTTCAAATGAACATCACTTCATCACCAACATCAAAAGTCTTATGTCTTCTTGATCTATTAGCTCTGTCTTTGTATTTCTAATTACTCTTTTCTAGCTTAAGCTTCACATCTTCATGCAATGTCTTCATGTACTCAACAAATTTTACTCTTTTAGCACTTCTCTTTCTTTCATTAGAAATGTCTCTTAAATATGATATACCTCTTGGTTGTATGCCATTTACAATCTCAAAAGGTGTTTTTCCAATACTCCTATTCATTGAATTATTATATGCAAACTCTACTTGTGCCAACACGAAATCCCAATTACTTGGTGTGTTTCCAACTAAACATCTCAAAAGATTACCCAAACTTCTATTTACAACTTCTGTTTGTCCATCGGTTTGTGGGTGAAATGTAAAACTATATTTCAACTCGGTACCAAACTTTCTCCAAAGAGTTTTCCAAAAGTATCCAACAAATTTACTCTCTTAGTCAGAGATAATACTCCTTGATAATCCATACAATCTGACAATTTCCTTAAAGAAAAGATCTGATGTCTTTCTACAAGGTATAAAATGTGCCATTTTAGAAAATCTATCCACAACAACAAATATAGAATCATTACCTCTTATTGTCTTTGGTAAGCCAAGAACAAAATCCATATTGATGTCAATCCAAGGTTTCTTAGGAAAAAAAATCGGTGTATACAATCTAGTATTCTGACTTACTCCTTTTGCAACTTGACAAACTCCACAACTTTTCACAAATTTCTGAACATCTTTATACAACTATGGCCAAAAGTATTTCTCCTTAAGCAAATTCAATGTTTTATCAACGCCAAAATGTCCATCCAAACCACTACTATGTTTCTCCTTTATCAAATTAGTTCTCATTGCTCCTCTCGGCATACACAAATGAATACCTTTAAACAACATACCTCCTTGCATAAAATATTCATCCCATTTAGTACTATGTTGATCTTGAATACGTGCTCTGCACTTTCTCCATGGATCAAAAAATTAGGATCAAATTCATAAGAATGTCTCATGTCATCAAAGCCTAGAACTCTAATTTTCATCTCGGTCATCAAGGATCTTCTTCTACTCAATGCATCAACAACTTAGTTAGTGACTCCACTCTTATGCTTTATCAAAAATATATAACTCTATAAATACTCAATCCATTTCATGTCTCTGATTCAACTTATTCTGACTACCCAAATACTGTAAAGCTTTATGATTGGTATACAACACAAATTCACTCGGCATCAAATAATGTCTCCATTTTTTCAGTGCTTGAACAATAGCATAGAATTCTTGATCATACACAGAATATTTCCTTTTTGCATCATTCAACTTTTCACTAAAGAAAGCAACAAGCTTACCTTCTTGACTCAAAACAGCTCCAATTGCACTTCCACTTGCATCACATTCCACTTGAAATACCTTATTGAAATCAGGAAATGCCAAAATAGGCAATTCAACAACCTTCTACTTCAAAGTCTCAAAACTTTTATCAGCTCCATGTGTCCACTTGAATTCTTTTTTATCTCCTCTCATAGTCTTAGTCATAGCATTACATATTGAACTGAAATTCCTTATGAAATTTTGGTAAAAACTTTCCAAACCATGAAATGATCTTACCTCACTAGCATTCTCAGGTGTAGGCCAATTCAAAATAGCTTCAACCTTTTCAGGATCCATTTTCAAACCATCAACTGAAATCACATATCCCAAATACACAATCTCCTCTTTCATGAATGAACACTTTTTCAGATTTATCAACAAATTTTCTTCTTTCAATCTCCGCAAAACTTGTCTAACATGCAACAAATGTTCTTCTTTGATCTTACTGAATATCAGAATATCATCAAGATATATAATCAAAAACTTATTGAAGAATTTCTTCAACACTTCATTCATCAACCTCATAAAATTACTTGGTGCATTAGTTAAACCAAAAGGCATAACCAACCACTCATACAAACATTCCTTTGTCTTGAAAGAAATCTTCCATTCATCACCTTCTTTGATTCTGATATGATGATACCCATTTTTCAAATCAATTTTAGTAAAATACTTTTCTCCAATCAAACTATCCTTTAGATCATCCATTCTTAGTATAGGAAACCTATACTTCACTGTTATCTTGTTGATTGCTCTGGAATCAGTACACACTCGCCATTCTCCATTCTTCTTAGGTGCCAATACCATAGGTACTACATAAGGACTCAAACTTTCTCTGATCAAACCTTTCTACAATAATTCTTGAATTTGTCAGTTCAATTCATGATTCTCGGTAGGTGTCAACTGATGAGGTGCCTTATTCGGTAAACTAGCTCCAGGGATAAGATCCATGCAATGATCAATACTTCTCTTCGGTGGAAAACCATCAAGTACATTATCAGAAATAATTTCACTATACTCGGTGAGTAACTTATTAATCTCCTTAGGGACATTATCCTCTATTTTGTTACTTGATTTGTTAGGAATCACAACAAAACATACATCATTCTTCTTTAAATCCTTAACAAACTTTCTCCCTTCCATCAAGAAAACTTTCATAGGTGTGGAAACATTACTAACAAATTTTTCAATCAAAGGTAACAAGATTTGTCTTCTCCCACCAGCCCAAATAGTATAATTATGCAATCTCTCATTATATATAGCATGTCTATTATACTGCCAAGGTCTACCCAACAAAATATGACAACAATCCTTAGGCATGATATCACGTAACACCTTATTAGAGCATTTTCCAATTTTAAAATTCACATAGCATTGTTCACTTACCAAGAGTGTATGGTCATCTTTAATCTATGAAATCTGATAGGGCTTCGGATGTTCCAACCTTTTCAACTACAACTTTGTGACCATTTCCTCTGATGCTAGATTCTCCAAGCTACCACTGTCAATGATTACTTTCCAAACTTTGTCAGAAACTCTACATCTGGTCTTACACAAATTTTTCCTTACCAGATCTTCATTTTTACCTTCATTCTAAAGTGCTCTTCTTACCATCAGGTTATATTCCTTATCAGGTTCGTTCGGTGACTCTTCTTGCACCAAAACATTTCTACTACTACCAGCCTTCTTACTTGCATGTGTACACTCAAATGATCTATGTCCTTCTTCTCCACAATTGTAACAAGTTCCTTGGAAACCACCTCTGTTATAACCACCTTGGTAGTTACTGGCTCTGCCTCTAGATGAACTTTCACCTTTCCAGTTAGTCTTGCCTTTATCTAGAGTTGTTTTCTCTAGTTTAGATCTACTATTTTCACCATGAGATCTACCTCTTCCTCTAGGGAATCTACCACCTCTACCTCTTTGTCTTTTGATGAAGGGTGCTCCCCTTAATACCAAAAACACATAACAAAAATAGAGAAACAACAACAATATGCAAGAACAGAAAATTGGCTTCTTATTATCTCCACAAATGTGGCATTACAAACTTTTAGAATTACAATATGCAAAGCCACATAGGCATTCCCTTATAATATTCTATAGGACAAAGCCTTGAATCAATACTCAGATCTATTGCCCAGAATTGTCCCGAATTGCCTAAGACAACACTACAGACCTTTCTTATATCAGTAATTTCCACCGCCCGAGAAGGTTCCAGAAATTTAGCCCTTTAGGCCAACTAGACATAGAATTATTTATTTTTCACAATTATTACAATAGGGTCGGCTCAAAATAAATACAAAATATGATTTTAGGTAACCCAACTTTCGAAGGCCATAACTTTCTAACCGTAGCTCTATTTTTCTATTGTAACCACTTTTCAGAAATGCCATGACGAGATCTACAACATTTAACAAGTGCTAGCTCTAGTCAACTGGGGGTTGATCGCGATTTGAAGCTTTTAAGGCCTTCAAAATTGACCTGAAAGATTTTGTACCCAAAAACCTCAATAACTTCATCAATACTGATGATGTGGCAATGAAACTCAATTAGTAGGCTGAAATGACTAGGATGAACCTCCAACTATGAAATCAAAACATTCTAAGATCATATGACCAACTTACTAAAAATAGTAATTTTCCATAAATAGTAGCTCTTCACAAGATAGCCCTTATTGAAAAGAAAACAAAAATATTTTTGGGTGATGCAAGATTGCTCTTACACCTAGGATGCTCCTGCATCAAATACTTGGGATAATTTGAGAAGTGACCCTGCCACGACTCAGGTGTGTAGAGGAAAATCAAGACGGTTAACCTCCTCCTTTGCTAGCCATGATGAATCTTCAACAGGTCATCCTTTCCATTTGACCAAATACTCTTCATATGTCCTGTTCTTTGTGCTTCTACCAACATGACTATCTAGTATGTCTTCAATCTCTTTGATATCTGAACTAGTTGCTGGATACTCCACTGTGCTGTTGTGATCTCATCTTCAACCTGAAATTCCTTATGCCTCCTTTTCTCATCTTCCTTAGCCTTATACTTCACACTCATCTTGGTAATGTGCTTCCTCACCTCCTCATGGATGTTCTTCAAATGTTCTGCAAAATCTTTAGCTTCAACACTACTTATTTCTCCTTTATCTATCTTTCTCAACTTAGATGCATTTCTGGGACTACTTCCATATACAATTTGTGGATGATGTGATGAACTGAACTTCAAATCTATCTTCAACTCTTTACTTTTTGCTAGCATTATTTTGTGTGCTGATTTATTTGGCAAACTAGTTCCTAGAATCAAGTCCATCTGATGACTGATCTTTCTTACTAGTGGTAATCCATCAGGCACATTATCAGATACAATATCCTGAAACTCATTCAATAATTTTGCAACTTCTATAGGTACATCTTCTACTTTCTCTTTCCCAACCTTTGGAATTAAGGTAAAACACATATGCTCATGCCTCATACCATTTGAAAAATTTCCTCTATCAACAAAAGTTATTCTTGCATTACCACATACCTTTTCTTCTGTTTCCCTCAATGGTTTTAGCTTATGTCGCACTCCATCCTTTGTGAGGGAATAGGTATTTGCATGACCATCTTGTACAACACATCTATCAAAGTACCAAGGTCTACCCAACAACATATGACATGCATCCATAGATATGATATCACATAGTACCTCATCTTGGTACCCGCCAATCTTGAACTTCACTAGGCATTGTTCACTGATCATGACCTTGTGGTCATCTTGCACCTAGGCAACCTGATATGGATGTGGATGTTTCTGTCTCTTGAGCTTCAAATTTGTCACCATCTCTTCTGACACCAAATTATCAGTACTACCACTATCAATAATCACGTCACAACACTTACCCTCACACTTGCACCTGGTGCGAAATAGGCTCCTTCTTTGCTCAGGTTCATTTTCACCACTCAACATGACTCTTCTATTAATTAGCGTTTCTCCTTTTTTAGCATTTTCAGATTGTGATGATTTGACATCTTCATCTACATATGCAACTCTAGCCTGGCCTTCATTCCTCCTATCTATCCCTCCTTGGCATTGAGGATATTCAAATGCCCTATGACCTTCTTCTCCACAGTGAAAATATGTTCCACGAAAGCCTCCTCTTCCAGATCCTTGTCCTCTTCCTCTTCCTCTCTAATCTCTATTGTTTTGATCTTGGAAACGACTGAAATTATCTCTTCTCCAATTCTGACTGTTACTGGCCTCATCCTACTTTTTCAGATCTTCATTTCAATCTCCATATGACCGTCCACTAGATCTTCCATCATGACCTCTTCTGCTTTGTCTGCTCTCAAACTTCTTGTTCAACTTTTCCTCTACTTTTAGGGCAAACTGGTATGCCTCTTCAATATTGTTCATTCAAACCAAATTAAATTCTTCCTGAATGCTCGGTCTTAACCCATTAAGGTAATGAGAAACTTTCTCCTTGTCAGCTTTTGTATGGCCTATTCTAATGAGGATTCGATAGAACTCCTTTGTATACTCCTGAATAGATCTTCTTGCTTGCTTCAAACTTTGCATTTTCTTCAGTAGGTCAGGCTCATAATCAATAGGGATGAATTGTCATTTCAATTTATCCACCATCCACCCCCATCTTGTGATTTTATCCTTTCCTCTTCGATTTCACTCCAACTGAATCTCTTGTCACCAGATCTTCGCATGACCCTTCAGTCTGTCCTTCGCAAACTTGACCCGATCAGGATCCTCGATATCTTCATACTCAAAATATTCTTCACATTCATTGATCTAGTCGATCAACTCTTCTGGGTTAAGATTTTCAGAAAATGTTGGGACCTCAATCTTAGGCCTCTTCCTGATCTTTGAGATAGCTTGAAAAAGTCTTTCTTCCTCCTGGTTTACAACTTCGACTTCTTCTTCCTGATCTTCTTCTTTGGCTTCATCCTCGCTTTCATCTCTGGCATTAAGATTCATTCCTCTGCAAATCTCCTCTTGCAATGCTCGCACTTGTCTCTAGAGTTCCCTAACCTCAGGTGTTACAACACTAGCTCTTCCACCACATTCCCTTCGTGGAGGTATTTTTGTGCTTCTCACTAAAACCCTAACCACGGTCCTAGTGCAAACTGCCTCATAGTCGATGATCTATTTACACAGAATCCTTAACCCACAGTCCTAGTGCAAACTGCCTCACAATCGGTGATCTATTTACACACTCAGGAACTCTTGCTCTGATACCACTTGATGAAAGGTGCTCCCCTTAATACCACAAACACATAACAGAAACAGAGAAACAACAACAATATGCAAGAACAAAAAATTAGCTTCTTATTATCTCCACAAATGTGGAATTACAAACTTTCAAAATTATAATATGCAAAACCACATGGGCATTCCCTTACAATATTTTGTAGGACAAAGCCTCAAATCAATACTTAGATCTACTACCCAGAACTGTCCCGAACTACCTAAGACAACACTACAGACCTTTCTTATATAAGCAATTTCCACCACTCGAGAAGATTCCAAAAATTTAGCCCTTTAGGCTGACTAGACATAGAATTATTTATTTTTCACAATTATTACAATAGGGTCAGCTCAAAAGAAATACAAAATATAATTTTAGGTAACCCAAATTCCGGAGGCCATAACTTTCTAACCATAGCTTCATTTTTCTATTGTAACCACTTTTCGGAAATGCCATGATGAGATCTACATTGCTTAACAAGTGCTAGGACCAGTTAGCCAAGGGTTGATCGCGATCCGGAGCCCCTAAGGCCTTCAAAATTGACCTAAAAGATTTCATATCCAAAAAACTCAATAACTTCACCAATACTGATGATGTGGCAATGAAACTCAACTGGTAAGCTAAAATAACTAGGATGAACCTCCAACTGTGAAATCAAAACATTCTGAGATCATATGACCAACTTACTAAAAATAGCAAGTTCCCATAAATAGCAGCTTTGCACAAGATAGCACTTATTGAAAAGCAAACAAAATTTTTTTTGGGTGATGAAAGATTGCTCTTACACCCAGGATGCTCCTGCATCAGACACCCGGGGTAATTTGAGAAGTGACCCTGTCACGACTCAAGTGTGTAGAGGAAAACTAAGATGATTAACCTCCTCCTTTGCTAGCCATAATAAATCTTTAACATGCCATCCTTTCCATTTGACCAAATACTCTTCATATGTCTTGTTCCTTGTGCTTCTGCCAACACAACTATCCAGTATGTCTTCAATCTCCTTGATATCTGAACTAGTTGCTGGAATACTCCACTATGCTGCTGTAACGTAATCTTCAACCTGAAATTCCTTATGCCTGCTTTTCTCATCTGCCTTAGCCTTATACTGTGCATTCATCTTGGTAATATGCTTCCTCACCTCCTCATGGATGTTCTTCAGATGTTCTGCAAAATCTTCAGCTTGAACACTACTTATTTCTCTTTTATCTATCTTTCTCAACTTAGATGCATTTCTGAGACTACTTCCATATACAATCTGTGAATGATGTGATGAAATAAACTTCAAATCCATCTTCAACTCTTTACTTTCTGCTAGCGTTATTTTGTGTGCTACATTATTTGGCAAACTGGCTCCTCAAATCAAGTCCATATGATGATTGATCTTTCTTACTAGTGGTAATCTATTAGGCACATTATCGGATACAATATCCTGAAACTCATTCAATAATTCTGCAACTTCTATAGTTACATCTTCTACTTCCTCTTTCCTAGCCTTTGGAATTAAGGTAAAATACATATACTCATGCCTCATACCATTTGAGAAATTTCCTCTATCAACAAAAGTTAGTCTTGCATTACCACATACCTTTTTCTTCTGTTTCCTTCAATAGTTTTAGCTTATGTCGCACTCCATCCTTTGTCAGGGAATAGGTATTCACACGACCATTGTGTACCACACATTTGTCAAACTGCTAAGGTCTACCCAAAAACATGTGACATGCATCCATAGATATGATATCACATAGTATCTCATCTTGGTATCCATCGATCTTGAACTTCACTAGGCATTGTTCACTAATCATGACCTTGTGGTCATCCTGCACCCAAGCAACCCGATATGGATGTGGATGTTTCTGTCTCTTGAGCTTCAACTTTGTCATCATCTCTTCTGACACCAAATTATCAGTACTGCCACTATCAATAATCACATCACAACACTTACCCTCACACTTGCACCTGGTGCGAAATAGGCTCCTTCTTTTCTGAAGTTTATTTTCACCACTCAACAGGACTCTTCTGTTAATCAACGTTTCTCCTCTTTTAGCATCTTCAGAATGTGATGATTTGGCATCATCATCTACATATGCAACTCTAGCCTAGCCTTCATTCCTCCTATCTTTCCCTCCTTGGCATTGAGGACATTCAAATGTCCTATGACCTTCTTCTCCACAGTGAAAACATGTTCCACGAAAGCCTCCTCTTCTGGAACCTTTTCCTCTTCTTCTTCCTCTCTGATCTCTATTATTCTGATCTTGAAAATGACTAAAATTATCTCCTCTCTGATTTTGACTATTACTAGCCTCATCCTTCTTTTTTTGGATCTTCATTTCGATCTCCATATGATTTTCCACCAGATCTTCCATCACGACCTCTTTCGCTTTATCTACTCTCAAAATTCTTGTTTAGCTTTTCCTCTACTATTAAGGCAAACTGGTATGCCTATTTAATACTGTTCATTCGAACCAAATTTAGCTCCTCCTGAATGCTCGGCCTCAACCCATTAAATTAATAGACAACTTTATCCTTGTTAGCTTCTGCATGGCTTGTTCTGATGAGGATTCGATAGAACTCCTCTGTATAATCTTGAATAGATCTTCCTGCTTGCTTCAAACTTTGCATTTTCTTCAGTAGGTCAAGTTCATAATCAACAGGGATGAACTATCGCTTCAATTTATCCACCATCCACCTCCATCTTGTGATTTTATCCTTTCCTCTTCGATTTCGTTCCAACTAAATCTCTTTCCACCAGATCTTTGGATGACCTTTTAGTTTGGCCTTCATGAATCTGACCCTATCAAGATCCTCAATATCTTCATACTCAAAATATTCTTCACATTCATTGATCTAGTCGATCAACTCTTCTGGGTTAAGATTTCTAGAAAATGTCAGGACCTCAATCTTAGGTCTCTTCCCGATCTTTGAGATAGCTCAGAAAAGTCTTTCTTCCTCCTGGTTTACAACTTCGACTTCTCCTTCTTGATCTTCTTCTTCAGCTTCATCCTCACTTTCATCTCTGACATTAAGATTCATTCCTCTGTGAATCTCCTCTTGCAATGCTCGCACTTGTTCCTATAGTTCCCTAACCTCAGGTGTTACAACACTAGCTCTTCCACCACATTCCTTTCATAGAGGAATTTTCGTGCTTCTCGCTAAAACCCTAACCACGGTCCTGGTGCAAACTGTCTCATAGTCGGTGATCTGTTTACATAGAAACCCTAACACATGGTCCTGGTGCAAACTTCCTCACAATCAGTGATCTATTTACACACTTAGGAACTCCTGCTCTGATACCACTTGATGAAGGGTGCTCCCCTTAATACCACAAACACATAATAGAAACAGAGAAACAACAACAATATGCAAGAACAAAAAATTGGCTTCTTATTATCTCCACAAATGTGGAATTACAAACTTTCAGAATTATAATATGCAAAGCCACATGGGCATTCCCTTACAATATTTTGTAGGATAAAGCCTCGAATTATTGCCTAGATCTACTACCCAAAACTATCCTGAATTGCCTAAGACAACATTACAGACCTTTCTTATATAAGCAATTTCCACCGCCCGAGAAGGTTCTAGAAATTTAGCCCTTTAGGCCGACTAGACATAGAATTATTTATTTTTCACAATTATTACAATAGGGTCCGCTCAAAAGAAATACAAAATATAATTTTAGGTAACCCAACTTTCAGAGGCCATAACTTTCTAACCGTAGCTCTATTTTTCTATTGTAACCACTTTTCGGAAACACCATGACGAGATCTACAGCACCTAACAAGCGCTAGCGCCAGTCAGCCGAGGGTCGATCACAATCCAGAGCCCCTAAGGCCTTCAAAATTGACCTAAAAGATTTTGTACCCAAAAACTTCAATAACTTCACCAATATTGATGATGTGGCAATGAAACTCAATTGGTAGGCTAAAATGACTAGGATGAACCTCCAACTGTGAAATCAAAACATTCTGAGATCATATGACCAACTTACTAAAAATAGTAAGTTTCCATAAATAGCAGCTTTGCACTACATAGCCCTTATTGAAAAGTAAACAAAAATATTTTTGGGTGATGCAAGATTGCTCTTACACCTAGGATGCTCCTGCATCTGATACCACTTGATGAAGGGTGCTCCCCTTAATACCACAAACACATAACAAAAATAGAGAAACAACAACAATATGCAAGAACAAAAAATTGGCTTCTTATTATTTCCACAAATGTGGAATTAAAAACTTTCAATCACCTAAGACAAACAAAAATATTTTTGGGTGATGCAAGATTGCTCTTACACCCAGGATGCTCCTACATCATCTTTTCTCATGTCTCTTATTCAATTTCTCCTCAGCTTTCAATGCAAATTGATAAGCCTCTTCAATGTTCTCCAGTTTGACCAAAGTGATTTCTTCTTGGATGGAAACTCTCAAACCATTCAGGTATCTAGCAATTCTTTCCACATCATCTTCATCATGTCCATATCTGATATCTAATCTATAGAATTCTTCATTATATTCCTTTACCGAGCTATCTTTCTGCCTTAAACTTTGCATTCGCCTAACTAGGTTAATTTGATAATCACAAGGTAAGAACTTTCCTTTCAATTTATTCACCATTTTACTCCATACCTTGATTTTGTCTTTGCCTTTCTTTTTTCTATCTAGCTGCAAATGTTCCCACCATAAGGATGCATGACTTTTCAACTTTGTGCTTTTAATTTTCACCTTCTTTTCCTAAGGTACATTTTCATACTCAAAGTACTTTTTCATCTCAGTGATCCAATCCACCAACTGATTAGAATCCAATTTTACACCATACTCAAGAGGATTAAAGTGTGGTGTAGGCTTTAGACTTGTCAAAGCCTTCAAGAATCTTTCCTTAGCTTGATCCATCACAGGTGCAGGTTCTACATCACCATGTTCTACCTCAATTTTTTCATCACTAACATCTTCAAGATGTCTTCCTCTTCTCTGGGCTTCTTCAACAACTTCTAATCTAGCAGCAAGTTGTCTCAATATGTCTACCAATCTTGGATCCGCATCTCACCTCCCACGAACCATCTTGAAAACCCTCTGCAATTGCAGGTTAGATCACAATCTACTACCCCACAACAATTCAACTAGGGCTTCACAAGAAGGAACCTTTAAATCTAGACTCGTAAACCTAGATTTAGATCTAACTTTGCTCTGATACCACTTGATGCAAGGGAGGATAGGGAGAGGGGCCAAAGGTACACCCTAACCAGATCCACCTTGCTCAATGACACATGGAAGAAACAACACACAACAGTGGGAGAGAGAATGCAGAAACTATTATATATTATCTTCAAATTGATTCATACATGCCGGGCTATAAGGCCTTCCCAGTTTAGGCTAGATATTACAATCAAGTACAGAAGTCCTCCAACATGCAAGGATCTACCAAAAATCTCTAATTTTTTATCTTCTATTTTTTATCTTCCAAAACTGACTTCCAAACTCTAACCAAACAACTACATTTATACAAGAGGCTACCGAACCAAGTCGGCCTTCAGATCCACAATCAACAGAAGGGATGACCAGATCTAGGTCCACATGCTTCCCAATGATGGATACCAACATTAAATTCATGACCCAAATTAAGTGCACAAGTCTGCCTCAAAAGAAATCCAAACCAAAAACTCGGTAAGAAAGGAAACCGAGCACCGGACAAGCATCACCGAGTGCCAGGAAAATTCACTGAGTGCTAGAGAGATAACCGACCAATACCGGCTAACAAAGGAAACAAAGAAACACCGAACCAACTTGGTCAAAGAAGGAACCGAGCAACATAGACAAACTCAAATATGTTTTTGGTGACACAGGATTGCCAAGGATCAAGATGCTCCTGTATCAAGATGCAAAGGGAAATTTACAAGAGTCAATAAATAGGTCCTTGTTTTTATCATTGAGCTTTATTAAGGGACATTGCAAGATCATGCAATTGTCACTAGTGCAAGCATAGCTATGAAGATATGAATATGATCTAGATATCATATATAATGTAGGGGTGACCCCACAATAGTGGGTTACACTTTTTTAGACATGCTAATTTTTTTTGAAATAACACATTTTTATTAAAATATGATGATTTAAGCCTTGAGAGGTTCCATTTGAAGGAATTAATTAAAAATGGTTAACTCAAAGTCTCTTAAACAAAAAAACATTGATATAACATATATACTCCTCGTTCATACCTACGATGGAGTCTCCTTCACATATATTAAAATGCTGACAAAAAATTACTTTGACTTTATCTTTTGATAGATCAAATGAATCCATTTGACAAACCTATCTATTTAGTAAGGTACTACTAAGAAAAATCTTTACAATTATTATAATGTCAATATATATTAAGATTATTATGATTTTGTATTTTTAATTTTACTAAACATAGATATTTCACCGTGTGTCTACCTCCATGTTTTACGCTTATGAAAAAATAGTAAATGAGAAAAAAAAATTCTAAAAAATATCTATGCCCTAGGTACTGAAGTTCTCTTTCTATCAAAAAAATAAAAATAAAATTGGACAAATACATGACAAGTTATAAGTTATGTAGTCAAGTTATGTCAAAATTACGGTTTAGTCAAATTAAAACATTATTAAAATATGCAATAATCATGATAATGTCATCAAACCAATTGAATGCCCTCTGTATAGATGTTACAAAACTAAATTTGAAAGAAGCACATTGATATCTATTTTAGAAAAAAAATTATGTTGTATGAAAATAATGTAACTCTTTGAAAATGACGTTTTCAACAACATACCAATTTTCATGGGAGAAAGAAAAAATCATTCAAAACAATTCAAAAGTAAAAATAAAAAATATATTTAGAATTGAGATAGAAAATCCTAAAAGACTCTAATTTACCTCATCGTCTGATTTCAAACGGTTTAACAACAATATGCATCTGAATCTAAAAGTTTTTGACAAAATGTAGAGTTCAGTGTCCGTTCAGGCAAAAAAGTGTAACCCACTATTGTGGGTTCACCCGTAGGAAACATATGTAAGTATCGAGACATAAGGGACTAGATGACCTAAACATGGTTTCTAAATTAATGTTGCGAGTAACCATAAGCATCAATGCATAGGAGTCTAGGATGACCTAAATTGTTGTTGCTTAAGAAAACACAATGTAACAGTTAATGAGATAATTCCAACCTCATGTAAGTGTCTGAATAAAGAAAGTCAAGGTATGTGTGGCATTCCAATCATGATGGAGACTCTTATCACAGACACTGATGCAGGAGCATCCTGGGTGTAAGAGCAATCTTGCATCACCTAAAAATATTTTTATTTTTTGTATTCAATAAGGGCTATTTTGTGCAGAGCTGCTATTTATGGAAAGTTACTATTTTTGGTAATTTTCGTATGTGCTCAGAATGATCTTATTTCTTTCTTGGAGGTTCATTTTGGTCATATAAGTCTGCCAGTAAAGTTTCATTGCCAAATCAAGTGTATATTGGAAGATATTGAAGATTTTCAGTATTGGCAGCAGGGTACAGAAACTTTGAACTCAGTTTTGAAGGCTTTAGAGGCCCCGGATGAGGTCGAAAATTTGGGTGACAGGCGCTTGCGCGGGTCAAGCCTGTAGAGCGCTTCGTTGCGTTTTCGAAATGGGGTTATAATAGCCGAGCGGGTCAACTGGTGATGACTTATGGTCTTCGGAAGTTGGGCCACCTGAAATGGCAGAAAATAATTTTCTTCAAAATTTCTGTTCGGGTTTCAAAAGTTATCTTGAGCCGACTATGATGTAATAAAATGTAAAATAAAATAATTCTAAGTTGGTCGGCCTTATTGGCTAAAATTCTGGAACCTTCCCAGGCGGTGGAAAATTGCCTATATAAGGAAGGCTGTATTATTGTCTTAGGCAGTTCAGAATAGTTCTGGGTAGTAGATCTGGGTAATAGCTCGAGGCTTTGTCCTACAGAATATTGTAAGGGAATGCCCATGTGGCTTTGCATATTGTAATTCTGAAAGTTTGTAATTCCACATTTGTGGAGATAATAAGAAGCCAATTTTCTATTCTTGCATATTGTTGTTGTTTCCCTATTTCTGTTATGTGTTTGTGGTATTAAGGGGAGCACCCTTCATCAAGTGGTATCAGAGCAGGAGTTCTTGAGTGTGTAAACAGATCACCGACCGTGAAGCAGTTTGCACCAGGACCGTGGCTAGGGTTTCAGCACGCATCGTGAAAATGCCTCCACGAAGGGAACGTGGCGGAAGAGCTGGTGTTGTAACACCTGAGGTTAGAGAGCTGCAGAGACAAGTGCGAGCATTGCAAGAAGAGATTCGCAGAGGATTGAATCTTAATGTCAGAGATGAAAGCGAGGATGAAGCCGAAGAAGAATATCAAGAAGGAGAAGTCAAAATTGTGAACCAGGAGGAAGAAAGACTTTTTCGGGCGATTTCCAAGATTGGGAAAAGACCTAAGATTGAGGTTCCCACATTTTCTGGAAATCTTAACCCAGAGGAATTGATCGACTGGATCAATGAATGTGAGGAATATTTTGAGTATGAAGATGTTGAGGATCCTGATAGGGTCAAATTTGCGAAGGCCAGACTGAAAGGTCATGCGAAGATATGGTGGCAAGAGATTCAGTTGGAGCGAAATAGACGGGGGAAAGGAGAAAATCACGAGATGGGATCGGATGGTGGATAAATTGAAGCGACAGTTCATTCCTGTTGATTATGAGCTTGACCTACTGAAGAAAATGCAAAGTTTGAAGCAAGCAGGAAGATTTGTTCAGGAGTATACAGAGGAGTTCTATCGACTTCTCATCAGAACAGGCCATGCAGAAGCTGATAAAGAGAAAGTTGCCCGATACCTTAATGGGTTAAGGCCAAGCATTCAGGAGGAGCTGAACCTAGTTCGAATGAACAGTATTGAAGAGGCATACCAGTTTGCCCTAAAAGTAGAGGAAAAGCTGAACAAGAAGTTTGAGAGCAGGCAAAATGGAAGAGGTCACGGTGGACGATCTGGTGGATGGTCATATGGTGGTTGAAATGAAGATCCGAAAAAGAAGGATGAGGCTAGTAGCAGTCAGAATCAGCGAGGAAATAATTCCAATCGCTTCCAAGATCAGAATAATAGAGATCAAAGAGGAAGAGGAAGAGGACAAGGATCTAGAAGAGGTGGCTTCCGTGGAATATGTTTTCACTATGGAGAAGAAGGTCATAGGGCATTTGAATGTCCTCAGCGCTAAGACAGAACAGACAGGAGAAATGAAGGCCAGGCCAGAGTTGCACACGTAGATGAAGATGCCAGATCATCAAATTCTGAAGATGCCGAAAGAGGAGAAACGTTGATTAACAGAAGAGTCCTGTTGAGTGGTGAGAATGAACCTGAGCAAAGGAGGAGCTTGTTTCACACCAGGTGCAAGTGTGAAGGTAAATGTTGCGATGTGATTATTGATAGTGGAAGCACTGACAATTTGGTGTCAGAAGAGATGGTGACAAAGTTGAAGCTCAAGAGACAGAAACACCCACATCCATATCGGATTGCCTGGGTACAGGATGACCACAAGGTCATGGTCAATGAACAATGCCTAGTGAAGTTCAAGATCGGCGGGTACCAAGATGAGGTACCATGTGATATCATCTCTATGGATGCATGTCATATGTTATTGGGTAGACCGTGGCAGTTTGACAGATGTGCTATACATGATGGTCGTGCGAATACCTATTCCCTGACAAAGGATGGAGTGCGACATAAGCTAAAGCCATTGAAGGAGACCGAAGAAAAGGTATGTGGTAATGCAAGAATAACATTTGTTGATGGAAGGAAATTCTTAGATGGTATGAGGCATGAGCATGTATCTTTTGCTTTAATTCCAAAAGCTGGTAAAGAGGAAGTAGAAGATGTTCCTGTAGAAGTTGCAGATTTGTTGAATGAGTTTCAGGATATTGTATCCGATAACGTGCCTGATGGATTACCACCAGTCAGGAAGATCAGTCATCAGATGGACTTGATTCCAGGAGCGAGTTTGCCGAATAATGCAGCACACAGAATGACACCTGCAGAAAGTGAGGAGTTGAATAGACAAGTACATGAACTATTACAGAAAGGATTGATCCGTGAGAGTCTGAGTCCCTGTGCTATACCAGCAGTATTAGCACCAAAGAAGAATGGAGAATGGAGGATGTGTACAGATTCTAGGGCAATAAACAAGATCACAATCAAGTACAAGTTTCCATTGCCACGAATGGATGATATTATGGACTGTTTGAGTGGAGCTGTGTATTTCTCAAAGATAGATCTAAAAAGTGGATATCATCAGATTCGGATCAGAGAAGGAGATGAATGGAAGACTGCCTTCAAGACAAAGGAAGGACTGTATGAGTGGTTAGTCATGCCTTTTGGGCTAACCAATGCGCCGAGCACTTTCATGCGGCTCATGAACGAGGTTCTGAAAGAATTTCTGGGTAAGTTTGTCATTATTTACCTAGATGATATTTTGATCTTTAGTAAGACATTGGAGGAGCATATGATGCATATTCATATGGTATTTGAGAAGCTGAGAGAAGAGAAATTGTTGATTAATTTGAAGAAGTGTAGTTTTGTGAAGAAAGAGTTAGTGTATTTGGGATTTGTAGTTTCAGCAGAAGGTCTAAAAATGGACCCAGAGAAGGTACAGGCTATCCTTGAATGGCCTACTCCAAGGAGTGCTACTGAGGTAAGATCTTTTCATGGTTTGGCTAGCTTTTACAGAAAGTTTATCCAAAATTTTAGCAGTATTTGTGGACCCTTGACTGAAACAATGAGAGGGGATAGAAAAGAGTTTAAGTGGACTAATGGAGCAGAAAAGAGTTTTCAATTATTGAAACAAAAAGTTACAGAACAACCTGTTTTAGCACTTCTAGATTTCAATAAGGTGTTTCAAGTAGATTGTGATGCTAGTGGTACTGCAATAGGAGCTGTTATGAGCCAAGAAGGTAAACCTGTTGCGTATTTCAGTGAGAAGTTAAATGATGCCAAGAGGAAATATTCTGTTTATGATCAGAAATTTTATGCTATAGTTCAAGCATTAAAGAAGTGGAGACATTATCTGCTTCCTAAGGAGTTTGTTTTGTATACTGATCATCAAGCTTTGCAATATTTGAATAGTCAAGGAAAATTGAATCAAAGGCATTTGAAATGGGTTGAGTTTTTGCAGAGTTATACATTTTTTTTGAAACACAGGAGTGGAAAGTCTAATAGGGTTGCAGATGCTCTTAGCAGAAGGCAACTATTGCTGACAGAAATGCAGATTGAAGTGGTTGGGTTCAGGGAACTCAATAATTTATATCCAGAGGATCCAGATTTTGGTGAAGCTTGGAAAGCTTGTGCAGAACCTGTTACTCTAGACAGGACAAAATGGTTGGATTTCATCATCCAGGATGATATGCTATTCAGAGGGAATCAGTTGTGCATTCCATGAAGTTCTATGAGGGAGAATCTCATCAAGGAGAAGCATAGTGGAGGATTGGCTGGACATTTTGGTCGTGATAAAACCTTTGGTCTGGTTAGTGAGAATTATTATTGGCCACAGTTGCAGCAAGATGTGAAGAAGTTTGTACAGAGTTGTAGAGTATGTCAGATGGCGAAAGGAGTGAAGCAGAATACAGGGTTGTATCAGCCATTACCCGTACCAGAGAAGCCTTGGGAGGATATCAACATGGACTTTGTTCTTGGTTTACCGAGGACTCAGCGGGGACATGATTCAATTTTTGTGGTGGTTGACAGATTTTCAAAGATGGCACATTTCATTCCCTGCAAGAAGACTAATGATGCTGTTCATGTAGAAGAATTGTTTTTCAGAGAAGTAGTGAGACTTCATGGTTTGCCAAAGACCATAGTTTCAGATCGGGACACTAAGTTTGTTGGATATTTCTGGCGTACGTTGTGGAAGAAGTTGAAGATAGGTTTGAAGTTCAGTTCATCATATCATCCACAGACTGATGGACAGACAGAGGTGGTGAATAGGAGTTTGGGAAATTTGCTGAGATGTTTGGTTGGAGATAAGCCAACAGGATGGGATTTGATTTTACCACAGTCGGAATTTGCATATAATAATTCTGTCAACAAGAGCACTGGTAAATCACCATTCCAGATTGTATATGAAAGTAGTCCAAGAAATGCATCTGAATTGAGGAAGATAGATAAAGGAGAAATAAGTAGTGCTGAAGCTGAAGATTTTGCAGAACACTTGAAGAACATCCATGAAGAGGTGAGGAAGCATATTACCAAGATGAACGCATAGTACAAGGCTAAGGCAGATGAGAAAAGGAGGTATAAGGAATTTCAGGTTGGTGATGAAGTCATGGTTCATTTGCGGAAGGAGCGGTTTCCAGTTGGTACATATAACAAGCTGAAAATGAAGAAGTTTGGACCATGCAGGATATTGAAGAAACATGATTCAGGAAACTCTTATGAGGTAGAATTGCCTACTGAGCTAAATATTTCACCAGTGTTTAACATTTCAGATCTGACAGAGTATCATGAGGGAGGTGTTGAAGATGAGATCATAGCAGCACAGTGGAGTATTCCAGCAACTAGTTCAAACACTAAGGAGATTGAAGATATACTGGATAGTCGTGTTAGCAAAATCACAAGGAACAGGACATATGAAGAATATCTGGTCAAGTGGAAAGGACGACCTGTTGAAGATTCATCATGGCTAACAAAGGAGGAGGTTAACTGTCTTGGTTTTCCTCTGCACACCTGAGTTGTGACAGGGTCACTTCTCAAATTACCCCAGGTGTCTGATGCAGGAGCATCCTGGGTGTAAGAGCAATCTTGCATCACCTAAAAATATTTCTATTTTTTGTATTCAATAAGGGCTATTTTGTGCAGAGCTGCTATTTATGGAAAGTTACTATTTTTGGTAATTTTTGTATGTGCTCAAAATGATCTTATTTCTTTCTTGGAGGTTCATTTTGGTCATATAAGTCTGCCAGTAAAGTTTCATTGCCAGATCAAGTGTATATTGGAAGATATTGAAGATTTTCGGTATTGGCAGCAGGGTACAGAAACTTTGAACTCAGTTTTGAAGGCTTCAGAGGCCCCGGATGAGGTTGAAAATTTGGGTGATGGGCGCTTGCGTGGGTCAAGCCTGTAGAGCGCTTCGTGGCATTTCTGAAATGGGGTTATAATAGCCGAGCGGGTCAACTGGTGATGACTTATGGTCTTCGGAAGTTGGGCCACCTGAAATGGCGAAAAATAATTTTCTTCAAAATTTCTGTTCGGGTTTCAAAGGTTATCTTGAGCCGACTATGATGTAATAAAATGTAAAATAAAATAATTCTAAGTTGGTCGGCCTTATTGGCTAAAATTCTGGAACCTTCCCAGGCGGTGGAAAATTGCCTATATAAGGAAGGCTGTATTATTGTCTTAGGCAGTTCAGAATAGTTCTGGGTAGTAGATCTGGGTAATAGCTCGAGGCTTTGTCCTACAGAATATTGTAAGGGAATGCCCATGTGGCTTTGCATATTGTAATTCTAAAAGTTTGTAATTCCACATTTGTGGAGATAATAAGAAGCCAATTTTCTATTCTTGCATATTGTTGTTGTTTCCCTATTTCTATTATGTGTTTGTGGTATTAAGGGGAGCACCCTTCATCAGACACCTAATTTATTAGACAACTTAAAATCATTGGAATCACACCATAGGTAGAAATCAAAGAAAGTATGCCCCATGTCCCTAGTCCTCTAGTCATAACATCATGGAGAAACCAAGGAGGGAATATCAGTGAAAATCCTCAATAACAGACCTCATACAAAGAAAATATCATTAAGCATAGCTTAGTAATTTTAATTTAAGCATAGTGTAAAAAAGATAATGATAATCACTTACTCATTGGGACTCATGCCTGTAGGTGAGAAATATCATGCAATCCTAGACTATAGACAAATCATAAAATCAAGGTAACCTTTTTGATCAGTGTTGAGAAACACTCAATGTCAAAAGAAGTGTTGAGAAACATTGTTTGGGATGAGTTACTAAGAAACACCATTGTGCACCAAAGAAGAATATAGTTCATGCCCCCTAACCCTAGACAAAGATCAATCCTAGACAAAGGAGATTGGAGATGGAAGTCAAAAGGGTTCGGAGTGTAAAGCAACAAGCTGATAGATATAAGCACATGGGTTTCACATAGTGTCTATTTCCAAGTTTTAACAAGATAATGATTTTTTTAGGATATTATATAATTTTTATGATTTTTTAGAGATTTATATGATTTTTTTTATAGAATTTATATGATTTTTAAATTTTTTTTTTGAGATTTTATGATTTTTAGAAAAACAATTCTAGGAACATTTCTCAATTTTTAATTTTTTAGAGATTACTAGTTCTCAAGCAAGATCACATTGGTTTTCCCCCAATGTCTAGCAAGGTATAGGCCATGATGGATGAATTAGCAAGCTAATGAAGGAAGCGAAAAGATAATAAAACCCCTGGGATAGTCTCGTCAAGAGTACCCAAGCTAGGGAAAGAGAAAATATAGCAATGTAAGCTCATGAAGCGATGTTAGGTAGCATATATGATAATGACATAGTGTGATGAAAGTGTGTAATCCAAAGAGTGGACATGTAAAGAGACTCTTATATATATATATATATATATATATATATATATATATATATATATATATATATATATATATATATATATATATATATATATATATATATATATATATATATATATATTGTTCATCATGTTGATCAAGACTAGGGGGTCAATTAGATTTGATAGTGATAGGATAGCACAATCAGGATAAAGGATGATGGAGATTATGAGTGAATGATTAGAAAAAGAATTGTTAGGAATAATGATGGCAAATTATGGATAAGAAAGATCATGATGCTCGGGTAGCATGGATGGAAGCAAGTGAGTAAGCTAATGGAAAGAATATCAGATGACATGCTATATGATGCTCGTGGATAGTTTGAAACCTTGTCAAGATCAAAGGTGAAAGAGGAAGTATGGGTGCATATGAAATAGCTATTGTGGATGCATCTTGGCCCAAGTGTAGAGTGCAAGATAGAGGAACTATGCATGATGTCGTTTGGAAAGTTTTCATCATGATGCTTAACCAAGGTGCCACAAGGAGTGGTTTTAACCATAGGATAAATTTATTTCTCTTTACTTTTTCTACCAAAGCGCCTATTTCTAGGTTTTCACCAAGGCACTTTTTCTATTTTTAATTTTTAATTTTTTGTATTTTTAATTTTTTTAATTTTTTAATTTTTTAATTTTTTTTTGCTTTATTTAATTTTGAAGGAACTAAATCCTAATGATCTCTAGATAATGCTCCTTTGGAAAGATATGATATGATATGATAGGCCAAGGCCGCTGAGAGATATGCTAAAAAATGGTAATAAGGTAATGATAGGAAAATGAGATGAAGGATAAGGTAGATGATGGCTAAAGATTTATGCATAAGATAGGATAAGGGTAATGGAAGGATAATGAATGAGAAGATAAGTAGGTGTAGGATAGTAGATAAGTATTACATTGGAGTATGTGGAGATGATGGAAAGATTAATGTTGACACACACTTTGATCGGTAGTGAACAGTTGGAGGGAGAATAAGTTGGATAGCTTGAGGTTTCAATATAGGAAGTGATGTGGATCTCAGGACACAAGGATGCAAAATGGATGAAGGAGAGGATGGGGGATGTTTGGGGGAATATGGAGTGGAAGTCTTTTGAATCTCAGATGTCAACTTTGATTTTTCTTTTATATTTCAACTCCTTTAAGAGAGACTTTGGAATCCACATAGCTTTTGAGTTTTCTTTTTCTTTACTTTTAGATGCTTTTCATCTCAATTATTCTATGATGGATTTAGGAACCCTTTTATTTTAAATTTTATTATTTTCATTGAGAACCCTTGAGGTCTCTTGAATAGTTCCTTTTTCTTTGTAGCCACATGTCTCTTAGATAGGACATGGTGATCTTCGTATGTAAGTGGATTCTTGTATTTTTTATTTTTACGTTGCGCATCGAAATTGCTTCCAAAAGACTTGGGAATTATGGATGAAAGTGGCTGATATGAATGGTTTAGATGGATGAATGGATGGAAATTTCTCATGGATGTATGTCTTCATTAATCTTGAGGTATGATAGGGGAAGTGTATGAAAAACTAGGAGAGAGAGGTCTTGTGTATGGAGGGACATAGGGACCCAATATGGATGGAATGTTTGAAGGTTTCATCTATGAGTTATAAGGACCGAGGATGGATTTAGAAGATACAAACATATAATGGATAGGGATATCAACATCTATAGAGTGAGTAGGATGGAGAAGGCTTTGATCTGTAAGATTCATATTTATACCAATGGGCTCATGAGTAACATTGAAGAAGAGGTCATGGGTACTATGGAAATGGGTAAAACCTCTGGTATGAAGAGTAACAATGAGGATGATAAGAATGAGGAGGATGTGGGTGGTTAGAAGGTTCCCATTTTGGTGGACTATGATAGCTCTGAAGATCATGATGTGCCCATCTCCCCTAAAATTGAGGTGGTCATGGAGGTTGGGTTGGATATTCAGAAGGAAGCTACAAAGGTGGAGAATACTTCCCCTGTTGCAGAGATGGCTCCGCCTAGTGCAGAGAAAGCAAATGTTCCTGGAAATTCTCAGAACATTCCTTTCATCAAAACTATGGACATGTAGCAATGGAATGTTCAATTACTAAGGGAAGATATTGACAACAAAATCGACCCCCCCTTTGGGGTTCTCCAAACTGCCAAGGCTGCTTCCATGTATTCTTTCCATTTAATGAAATGGGTTTTCTAGGAGATCAAGAATTTAAACTTAAAGCATCGCTCCCTTTCTTCTAAGGTGGATTCTTTGTAGGAAAATATGGAGTCTAGTTTGAAAATTGTGGTGGACAATATAAACAATGATGGGGATAAAAAAGTGCAGGAAATGCAAGCTAGAATGGAAACTATGGAGAACGCAATGAAAAAACATATGAATGACAACAACAAATTTATGGGTTCTGCCATGGATTGTTTTATGACCATTAAAGCTGAGCTAGATGCTGGCTCCCCCAACAAGAAACCTGATGAGAATACTAAGGACCTAGAAGAGGAAGGCCTAGGAAAATGCACAAGATCGAAGAAAAGGAGGAAGATTCTAGAAAGAATCCAAGAGCTCTTTGATTTCAATGAAGCGATAAAGAAGATATCTGAGGTGAAGCAAGAAGTTGATGAGACTTGCAAGGAGTTTGTCTAGTGCTCTGGGTTCCTGGTACTGGCTATGTGTCAGTTTTTTGCTGATCTTTGGTTTTGGTTTTTTTAGGTTTGTTTTGCTGGTTATGGTTATAGCGGATTGGTCCCCAGTCCTATCTCTTTTTAGTGTACTTTAATGATAAACTTTTATTCTAGCTTATATGGGGTTTTTGGTCCCCTTTAAAACCTATTTTTTCCTGCAATCAAAAAATTTGATAGGAGAAACAAAATATTTATTATGCAAAGGAGTAGGAAAAATGGGAGATGGATGTGGAGAACTATGACAAGGAGTTGCTAGGATATTCTAATATTGATAATGATCTTTAGATAATATAGGAAGAGTTATTTTCTCTCAATTTTTAATAAGCTCTTTAGAGATGATGGAAGGATCATCTTGATCTTTCTTGGGAGAAGGATATGATATAGGAAGTGGAGGGATATCTTCTTGAAAGGAATCATCATGGTATTCTTGGGATATGATATTTTGGTCAACCATTGGATAAGGATGGATGGTATCTTGATCTTGATCTTTAATGATATTTATTTCTTCACACTTCAGATTATCCTCTTGACATGGAACCACTTCTAGGGACAAGGTAGGGGTTTGGGTAGGCATGAGGGGTTCATGAAGGATTGATGAAGAAATATTTAGGGTAGGTATGATAGACATTGAAGCACAAGGAATCTTGGGATCTATGACCTTTTAAGAATGGAAGGGACTTGTAGAAATATGTAGATTAGCTTGGATCTTTTTTAGAGGTAGCCCTTGAGGATATGCATAGGTAGCATGAAAAGAATTAAGTTCTTTGTTTAGTGAAGGGATTTTGGAGGGATTTTCTTTTTTAGGAGATGAATGCATGATGGAAGATCTAGATGCAGTATGAGAACCATTACTATACATGGGTTCATGATTTTGATCAAGCTTGAGAGTAGTATCTTCATTAAATAAGTCATTAGGATCTTCAACACCAATTATGTCATCATCAATAAGGTCTTGGATTTTATGTTTTAACTCTATGTAATCTAAAGTTTTATGCTTATTATTCCATTGATATGCACATTAAGTATGCATTAATGAAAATCCACTTGAATTAGTTGTAGGTAATGTGATGAGATTACTTTCAAGGAGTTTTCATAATGCTGATTCATAAGATTCTCCAAAAGGAGTGGAGATTCACTCTATTTCTTCATTTTATTTATCAAAGATAGGTCTATCATGATAATGTTTATGATCAAAGATAGGTTTGTCATAAAGCTATTCTCGATCAAAGATAGGTTTTTCATAAAGATGTTTCTCAAAGGTAAAGTTGTTGCGAGAATGAAACATGGCTTTGCCTGGAGAAGGTGAAGATGGATGATAGATTGATCTCCAAGAATTTTGATAAGAAAGTTTATTTTTGGTTTTAGATCTCAAATATTTAGTTTCATGTGCTAGGAATGCCCTAATAATCTTTTCTTCTTCCTCTTTAGTCAGATTGTTTAGATCCATGATGCAATTGTTTTGATTCAACATGAAAGAGAATGTAAAGAAAAAAATAAGATGACACAAGACAACTTGATGTCCACTCTAGAAGAGAAAAGTGTTCACTTGTCAAATAGTAAAAGAGAGTAAAATAAGATTAAGATGATTGAGCACAAAGTGCCCAAGCTACGGGGTAAGATCCCTATGTACGACACTTGTGACTTGAGTCAAGAGATAATGTCAAAATAAAGATAAATACAACCAAATAGATAGACATGTGAAAAAATTTACTAATCAAGAATATAACCAAGGTATCTAGGTGATTCTTTTCAACTAAAAATAGTTCCAAACCTGCTAGTTTCAAACCAAGAGACTAGAAAAAGTCAATTATAATATTCCTAAACCAGCTAAGAGAAAATATGGACCAAACCAACTTGGATCAGAATCCAGACAATAGACCTCAGTAAACCAGATAATAGTTAAATAGGTTTAAAAGGTCGTATGAAATTCCTTGATAAAAATAGATGACACGTTAGCATGATACGATATTCTGATGACAGGAATGATGATAGACCACAGTAAATATAGATGATATTTCTCTGAATGATATACAATATTCTAGAATGTAATATGATATTTCTCACTACTATAGGCGATATTTAGATAGTAATTTCTAGTTTTGACAACAATTTTGAATTTTTAAAGCAATTTTAACTTTTGAAAACAAGTTTTGTATTTCAAAATCAAGTTTTTAAAGAAAATGTGATGCATAGAGTAGTCTTCAAACAATCAAGCAAGGGAAAAATAAACCTTGCATGATATAAGAAATTGTGAAGTCTAAAGATAGATTGCAATATTCCAATAACGTCAAGTGTATGTTCACAAAGATTTCCACGGGTCTAGCACAAATAAAAAATACATCAAGCAAGAACTACCTAAGGAAAGGCTAGTATCAAAACCGTTGCCCACAACTTGTTATCTCAAAGGAATACATATGGTGAGTAATCTTGAGGTGATCCAGAAAAATTCTTGGATTGGTCCTTGCACAAAGATTATGATACTTTTGGACAATAGGGTAGCCTCTAACTTAAGGTTTTTAGTAAATTCCATTCATGACTATCCCCTATAGTTTTGCAAGCGAAATTAAGACCTTTCATCCCTACAAGCATCCAAAAAGTATAGTCTTGCAAGAAAGATTTAGACCTCTTGTCCCTCTACAAGATGAACATACTCCCCTTATAGTAAACAATATTGAGATATTTGATGGCCCTACAAGCACCCAATCAAGTGTAGTCTTGCTTAGTAAGATTTAGGCAACCAGGCCCTACATGTGAAGAAGCATTAGGAATATAAAATAGCCAAGTCTCCTATCTCTTTGGATTGATGAAAGATTTTGATTATAGTGGGATGGAGTAGTGGGGTTTGCTTGTTCCCCACTTGGGTCATTCCCAAAATATTTCTTTCTTGGCAGGCCCTCTAAAGGTAAATGCAAGAAAGTAAAAGGATAAGTAGGAGATATTTTCCACAGCAAGTCAAATTGTGATATTGCTATTAGGATTCAACTGTTGAATCCTGATAGCAATATCACAAGTAAAAGGATAGCTAATGGAGGTCTAGATTTCTGATTTTCCAAAAGGAAACACACATAGTCTCCTACTCCAGAGTGTCTCCCAAGAATAATAAGCACATGTTCATTTACCAAAAGAAAACTAATTAAGCTATGTGCCTATGAAAAATGACCCAATGATAGAAAAGACGCACAAGATCTAGTTACATACATCCAACAAAATTTCTAAAATCTCAATGTTATTAGTCTTAGCAATGCAATTCTTTTGGAAAGGAAATCCTACAAAACCACAAGTTAGGGCATAAAAATATGCAAATGAAAGTAATAAACCTAAAAAACCACTTGTTGGGAGATAGGAAATATCAAAGACTTGTAATAAATCTCAATCATGCATTGAACTATGTGCAAATAAAGTGCATGCTCGTCACATTTTTTTTTTCTTTTGACATAGTCAACAAGATCTAATTTGTTTTCTATAATTTCGGCCCCAAAAACAAAAATAAAATAAGAGATCACTATTAAAAATATGAGAGCTGTCCAAAAATGTAAATTTTTTAGAAATATCCCTTAATTTGTGCCCTAGAGACCCATTTTACCAAAACAAACCAATTTTCATAAATAAACTATTTGAGCTATGTTATTGCATCTAAATTAAAAAAAAGAAGAAGTAAACCCTATATAATTCTTATGCCTTTTAAAAAATGTAAAGTTTTCTTAAAAATAAGATGATTTGCACCAAAAATGAATTTTCATGAGAAATTTAAAAAAAATTATAACTCATAGAAAAATGATCTGAAAAATCTGATTTTTGGACTGAGACACCTTAGATGCATTCCCAACCTGAAAAAACAATTTAAGATCAAAAATCCAAGTTGTTTGTGAGATATGATCAAATCTTTAAAAAAACTAGATTTTTTGCCTTCAACTCAACTTGTACAAGGGTTAGCATTAAAAACCAAAGTGAGTATCCAAAAATTCATGGGTTTTCCCATGGTGGGCACCAAAAAAAAGTACTAAAAAATGTGGTCACTTCTATAAACCATTACACTTGAGGGAATCCATGAAGAAGGAGGTCTCAAGAAGTCACTTATAGATTCAAATCCATGACATGTAAGAATCATGTAGATATTATGAATGGTGGCTCTTAAATGAACATTAAAGAAAGACCCTTACAAGGTGCACCATAAAATGGAAGATTCAAATAATAATGCAAAGTAGATCAAAGATGAGATGAAAGATCTAAGATAAAATTATGTGTAAGAAATGTTAATAAAAGAAGATCTAAGATGGGATGTAAGATCTAAGATAAAATGATATGCAAGAATGAAAGAAAAGTAGATCTAAGATGAGATGGATTAAGCTAGATGCAAGAAAGAAAATGAAAATGATGATGCAATTATTCAATATGAAAGATCTAAAAATTCCATAGCTCCAAGATGCCAAGACTGCAAGACTCCAAGATTCCAAGATGCTAAGATGCCAAAACTCCAAGAATCTGCAATAAGATTTCAAGATCTCAAAAAGCTAAGAATGCTATGAAGATGAAATATCTAAAAGTGAAGAGAGAGTCTCCTTTTAAATGAATTTAGAAATGAATGGATGGTCAAGATTAAGAGACAAAGATAAATGAGCAAGGGCGGAGATTAAATCTTGGTTGATCCACGTGCTCAAGATTTTCAAGAGGT
Organism: Chamaecyparis obtusa; assembly: GCA_027943335.1. NCBI lineage: Eukaryota > Viridiplantae > Streptophyta > Pinopsida > Cupressales > Cupressaceae > Chamaecyparis > Chamaecyparis obtusa. Next base: position 93,699 of record BSBK01012817.1, read on the forward strand.
AAAATCAATGGACATGATTAAGAGGCAAAATAATGAGTGGTTGCGATAAAGAGGCAAAAGCCTTTTTCAAAAGTAAAATTATTCTATCTCATTGGAAAGTGCACTTTTCTTTTTAGTTTTAATTTATTATTTATTATTTTTAGCAAAGTGGTTTCTATTATTTAATTAAAAGAGGTTTTTTATTAAATTAAAAGGATTTTTTATTTATTTAAAATGGGACATTTTCTTTTAATTAAATGTGACTTAGGATAAAGTAATTTTATTATATACTTTTTTTAAAAAATTAATTAAAATGGAGCATGTTCTCTTGATTAAATAAAGCTTAGGATAAAGTGGTCAAACTTTAGGATATAATCAAATAAATGATAAAATGATAATTTGATTAAGAAATAAGAGATTAAATAAATATGCAAAATTGATTAAGCATAAGATAAAGTATACTATTTAAATGTTTAATGTCTAGAAAGGGGCTCAAAGTTTACTAGACCATTTTTGGATGGTTACATTAAGTGCATGAATATCACTATAGAATGTAGACTACTTAATTTAAATATGAAAGAACTTGCGAGAACAAGGTTATGGTTTCGAAGCATTTAAAATTGGTCAAGTGGAAATCTTGTTGGAAAACTATCATATAATTTATTTACTCTGATTTGACACCAAATTACACTTGAACTGCACCAAAGCCCTGTCCACTAATAAGGAGCCATGAAAACATTTCCAGAGACATATGAAGGTCATTTCATCACAAAAACAATTGCACATGTATTAAGATGTAAAAAGGGGTATTGCATCTTTATTTGATTGCAAAAATATATTAAAATTAGAAAGTAGTAAATCATTCATTAATATGATTACAATACCCTAAACCCCAAACATGCCCAATTTGTAAGGTATGTTTTCTGGATAAACCCAAACCTGAACCTATAACTTGAGACTAAAATCTATCATGGACTATTTTAGTAGAAACATGAAGTTGACATCAATTATTTGAATTTGAATAACAAAAAAGTTTGATGTGGCACTCAAATGCTTTGATGTAATAGAATCTAGATTCACATTTAAATACTTGCAGTTATTAAGGAGCATTGGTCTCAACCAAAGAAAATAATTGGTTTGTAATGTAACCAAACATTTTATGAATCTGAATCACTTTAATATTTTGTTGCAAAACATAATTTTCTACTAGGGCATGTTTTTAGGAACATGTTTTCTAGATCAATTTATTCCAATGGTGGCTATAGTAAGGACCTATTCTTTACTTGAAGAATATGAGAATTTGAATTTCACAGCCTCCATTCCTAACAAGAAAGATATAATTTTTTCAAAGCAAGGTGGAAAAGAACTAGGATATCATTATAGGGGGGTTTGAAGGCATTAGTGAGGGAAATTTGTAGCATAAATAAGGGGTTCCACAAGATAGTGAATGAGGGTTTCATTAGGCACATTCTCTACTACAAAAGTAGTAGCCATAGGATATAGTAGAGATGCTCTCAAAATTAGGGGACCTCATGTGAATTAATTGGATGTATGAATTTAAATAAAAGAAAGATACATAAATTAGAAAATGAGAAATGAGACAAAAGACTCAACACTGAGATTTATTGTGGTTCACCAATTTTTCTACATCCACTTTCAGTAGGGGAATATCTCTTATTAATATATCTATTTTTTTGAGTTACACATCATAACAATTTGCCAAATATAATTATGGAATAAACATTATCCACTCAACTTTAAAGAGCTTTCGAAGAAGAATTGAAAACTCATAGTATTTGAGGGAAACAATAATGTGATCGTTGGGCTTCGTACACCCAACAAGCTCCCACTTGAAGTCAAATGGATGTTGCAATGAATTAGAGACATTCCCCTACTTTGTCCCTATTGTTACTTCTTGACAATGTCGAGAGAAGCTCGAAAAAACTCAAACTTCTCCCATAGGACAATCTTTGTTAGTGTATCAATTGGATTTTATTTCATGTCTATTTTATGCACTCGTAGTTTTCTCTCCTCAAGCATGATTTCAATGAAATGGAAGTATCCTTCAATGTTTTTAGTCTAGATATGAAAGGAAGCATTATTTTCTAAGTGAATAACACTACTGCTATCACAAAACATAGTAGAATCATGTTGTGCACAATCCAAATCACAAAATAAGTGTTGCAACCATATCATTTCTTTTTCTCCTTCAATGAGAGAAATGTATTCATCTTCTGTTATAAAGAGTGCCACTACCTATTGCAACCTTGAAACCCAATTGATCATTTCTCCAATAAATGTAAATACATAACTAGTACTTGACCTTCTCTTGTCTAAATCACTAGCCATATCGAAATTGGTAAAGCCTTATAATGAGGCATCCTTGCCACCAAAATAAAAAACAAAAGAAAAAGTTCCTTTGAGATACCTCAAGATCCATTTAACTGCATTCTAATGTGGTTTTCTCAGGCTACTCATAAATTTTCTTACCACTCCCACTACATGGGAAATATTTGGGTGAGTGCACACTACAGCATACATAAGACTACCTACAGCTCAATAATATGGAATTCTCTTCATTTATTCTTGATCCTCTTGTGTCTTGGAACATATGGATGAAGTTAAATGGAAGTGATCAACTAATGAAGTGCTGATCACTTTGGCATCCTCCATGCCAAACCTGTCCAAAACATTGAGAATATAGCATTCTTGTGATATCTTGATTTATTTATTCTGTCTATCCTATATAATGGTCATACCAAGCATCTGTCTTGCTACCTCTAAATCCTTCATTGCAAGCCGTTGTTCTAAACATTGATTCAATTTATAAATGATCTTCATGCTAGAGCTAGTAACTAACATGTCATCAACATAGAATAAGAGAAGAAAAAATGCACCATTGGATAAAATTTTCTAATACACACAGATCTCATATTTGCAGCATACAAAATGATGTTTAATCATAAAGCTATCAAAATTGAGGTATCACTATTTTGGGGCTTGCTTCAGCCCATATAAACTTCACTTTAACCTACAATATTAATGTTCCTATCCATGTTTTACAAAATCTTTACATCAAGCTATTCAAGTTCAAGATTATGCACCACAACCAATCCAAAAAATGACATGAATAGTAGTCATTTTGACTACTGGTGAGAAGATTTAATTGAAATCAATTCCCTTTTACTAATCAAATCATTTCAAAACCAGTATGACTTTGTATCTTTTCTGACCCCTCTTCTTCTTTCAGCCAAAATATCCATCAATATTTTAACGCTCTATGGTTTGGCGGTAATGGAACCAAACCCCAAATATTATTTTTCCATCAAAGAGTCCATTTCTTCCCGCATATCTTCCTTCTATTTGTTGTAGTTAATGGATTTTCAAACACTTTTAAAAATTTTAGGCTCTGTTTGAGTAGTGAGAAAAAGCTCTGGCTCTAGCTCTTTCTCTTTAGAGAAGATAAATTCATAAATTGAAAATTTAGAAGGAATTTTCTTTTGTTGATTAGATCTCCTCATTTCTAGATTTTGACTTGAAATGGTATTGTCCATGTTACCAACACTATTTTTCTTTATAGTTCTCTATCCCTACACTTTTCCCCTTTCAGATGTCTATTTATTTTACTCATAATCTCCCATATTTTAAAAATTCTCAATATCTGCGTGGCTACTCTATTTTTATTGAGGGTGAGGAACAATCAAGGAACAACCTGCATGTTTATTGAGGGTGAGGAACAATCAACATATGGAACTTGCATGGCATCCCAGTCACGAGTTGTTTGATGAAGTTTGGATCCAGCATGTTCTAAACCAAGTGTACACAATGTTTTATTTATTGTAGATTGGAGGAGTAGCTTATCCACCAATATTTGTAATGTGAGAATCCCAATTAACATTGGAATGCTAGTCTAGCTCAGTTATGATTCCATTCAAACTAAAATTAAGGCTAGTCACCATGCTTCTTTGTGGTGCCGACTAGAAATTTCTCTGTTCACCATAATTTTTAGAAGAATTCATTTCCATGTTAGAATGTTGAATCAAGGTCTTGAATTGTAGGATTCCTATCAAAACAATCCACTTCACCACTTCCTTAAATCACAATGTGATCCAGAGCAGCATGTGTGTCATGAGGAATAAAGTGTGAAGTATTTATCACATTATTGCCAAGGATAGGGGCTAAGAATTTTGAGTTACAAGAATAGGCCTATGTAAATGATAACCTTTCCATCTATTTAAATGTATTTGTCTCCTCCGTAGTATTATTATTTTTCCATATACGTAATACTTGACCAAATTGATTACTTATTTCCTATTTTTTGAAGATAGTTACATTATTGTTACTTAAAGATGTTGAGAAAGAAGTCAGTGGAGAGACAAGAGAAGAAACTAAAATAGAGGTGGGTTATATAAGATTTCCTTCCTACAAATTACCTCCAAAAGGTCTTTGTGATGAGTTATATGGCACATACTCTTTTCTTTATGTTACCTGTGATTGTAGAGCTGGAAAAATATTCTCATTAAAAACTACATCTCAAATGTGAATTATCTTTTTCACAATTGGATCCCAAAGTCAAAATCTATAATGGTCTTCATCATATCTAAAAAAGATGCACTTCTGTGATTTGGGGTCTAACTTGGTCCCGTTTTATTTTTGAATATGTGCATAGGCTTCACATCCAAATACTAGGATGTGTAAATAAGAAATCCTTTTTCCTAGCCATTCTTCTTCTTGAATATCGAAATCCAACTAATATGAAGGGATTCAATTGATCAAATAAACTACTGTATTGCAGGCTTTCGCCCAAAATTCTTTGCCTAAACGTGCATTGGAAAGTATACATCGTGCCCTTCTCCAAAATCGCTCTATTTTACCTCTTTGCAAATATATTTTCATAAGACATAAAAGGAATGATTTTAATTCAATGAATATCATTATTAGTACAAAAGTATCAAATTCCTAAGAAAAAAATTCACCACCATCAATGGTTTGCAAGAATTTGATTTTATGCTTGATTTTCAACAGAGGCTTTAAAAACTTTAAATTTACTGAATACTTCTGATTTCCTATGAAGCATATAAATCTACACTTTTCTTGTGAAATCACCAAGAAATGTAACAAACAAGTTATCTCCTCCAATGGAGGTTACCTCAATGGATCTGAAGATATCAGAATAAACCAACGCTAATGTTGTGCTCTTCTTTTCATGTCCAGTCTTCAAGAAGTTGACCCGCTTCTATTTTCCATAAGGAGAATGTTGGTAAAACTCTCAATTGACTAATGTGAGGCCTGGTAGTTGTTCCATCCATCAAATAACATCAAGTTCCTTCTTTCTCATGTGACCAATCCTTTGATGCCAAAGTTCCAAGTTTTTGTCCACAACTATCATAGTAGCTCCCACTTCACCAATATTTTCTATAATATATAAACTACTAATTTTATCATCTTTTTCAATAACCATAGAACCTTTTGGGACTTTCCATACGTCCACAAAGAAAAAAAGTATGAAACCTTGTGTGTAGAGACGACTTACCAAAATCAAATTTCTTTTTAATTTGGGAACATGGTGATATATTTTAGCAATTATTTACCACCTTCTTTTAATGACAAAAAATATCTCCTTTATCGATAATTTTACAAGCTTTATTATCTCCTAAATCTAGTTCTCCAAATTGACCTTCTTGGTAATCTGTGAAGTATTCTATACACGAGAGGCATGAAAAGAATCACCAAAATCTAAGAACCAAGAATCTGAAGTAATCTCTCTTGTTAAAAATATTAAAACATCGTCATCCTTATCATAGGTTGTGTTTGCTTCACTGTCTTGTACTCTTTCGTGTGCAATTTTATAATTTTTGCAATCCTCTTTAACATGAGCATATTTACCAAAAAACTAGCGATCACCATTTCTTCCTCTAGAATTTGATTATTTCTCCCTCTATCCTGGCTCCTTCATCTATTTTTGGTGCTTACAATCATTAAGGCTTTACCAAATGAGGATTCTTGATTCTTTCTTCTCATGTCTTTGCTAAGAAGAGTAGTTGCTACATCATTAGAAACTAGCTTGTTCTTGCCAAATATCAAAGTGCTAACTAATGTTACAACTTCATCCCATTTTCTTGGTAAAGAGAACAACAAGATAATGACTTTTTTCTCATCATATTGTGCCATACCAACTAAATTTTCTTGGTTGATTAGATTATTAAACTCATTGATATGGTTTTCCATGATGCTTCCTTCCTTTATCTT